>MDKI01109216.1:0-20967 GCA_005239505.1 Nicotiana paniculata | reverse complement strand
GTCATCAATGTAAACCTCCATCATTTTTCCCAGATATTCTTGGAACATCTTGGTCACTAACCTTTGATAGGTGGCTCCAACATTTTTTAGGCCAAAAGGCATGACTTTATAACAATAAGTCCCCCTGTTCGTGATAAAAGAGGTTTATTCCTCGTTTAAAGGATCCATTTTAATCTGATTATAACCAGAATATGCATCTAGAAAGCTTAATAGTTCATGACCTCTCGTATCGAACCAACCTTCAAGAGTTTTTGTACCTCTTCGTCAATCACTTGGTTCTTGAATGGTCCTTGATTTCTTTCTTCTGCTTAACAGGTACGAAGGATAGATCTTCATTTAGTTTATGAGTCATCACTTCTGGTGGAATGCATGTCATATCTGAGTGGGACCATGCAAAGCAGTCTGCGTTAGCCTTTAAATAATCAATCAACTTACCTCTTCGAGTGGGGTCTAGCCTCGTGCCTATTACACTTTCTGCTCAGGCTTGTGTTCGGATAATGGAATAGCTTCTAGCTCTTCCGTAGTTGTTTTGATGTGCTCATCTTCCTCCGGTTCACAAATGACGTCCGGTCTAGAATCTGTTTCTGTGTGGTACAGTATACCTTCTGTACCTGTTTCAGAAATAATACCTTCTGTACCTATTTGGGTAGTAATTTCTTCCATGCCTGTTTGGGCGGTGATACCTCCTTGGGAGATTTCCTTATCTCGTAATTCTTCCACCTCTATTTTCTTGTTGTAGTGTATCACAGAATTTATATTTTTTGTGGTCTGTTGATCTCCTTTGATTTGTTGAATCCCCCATTCAGAGGGAAATTTAATTAACTGATGCAACGTGGAGGGTATCGCTTTCATGTCGTGGATCCATGGTCTTCCAATGATCATGTTATAAGCCATGTGAGTATCGATGACTTGGAACATAACCCTTTTGATCACCCCCTCAGCATAAGTGCTAAGCTCAATTTCTCCTTTTGTTATAACTGTAGAGTTATCAAACCCTGATATGGCTCGTGCTTTTGGGATTACTTGATCCCCTAGTAGCATTTTTTCCACGACTCTTAGCAAAATGTTATTGACTGAACTGCCTGGATCAATCAACACTTTTTTCACATTAGTGTCATGAATAAGTAAAGATATTACCAGAGCATCGTTATGTGGAAGCATTATTCCGCTGCTATCTGCATCATCGAAGGTTATATTGTCTTCTTCACGAGCACATTTCCCGTGTGTAATTGTGAACTTTGTGGTTGTTCTACAAATCACTCTGTTTACTTCTTCACCCCTGTGTATTACGTTAACGGTTCGTTTTGGAGAAGGAGGCTTTGGGGGCTCCTGCATGTTCCTCATGCAGCTGGTGTTGAAGAAGATCTTTCCGCATCAGGATGAAGCCAAAGGAATTTCTCTCCCAACTGGAAAGGTCCTTACATGGTTCACAGAGTATTGACGGGAGGAGCCCTCATACTTGCATAAATGGACGGAGAAGTATGGACAAAATCAATCAATTCAGATGCAGTCAAGTGATATTATGTGTAACTATTTATGTTTTTCGCATATGATGTAATTGAACTTTGCTCGACCTGATTCCTTTTTAAGAGGGGATACGTACGCAGCCCTGTGGGTTCGGTCATAATTTAATAAAAATTTTATTTTCCCCACCATCAGAAACTGGGGCAGAATTTTGAGGAGGACCCTCAAAATTCCGAAGCAAGTTCAGTCGATCACATCATATACAGTAGTCAAAAATGTTTGTCCATCTAACTGGGGCATAATTTTGAGGAGGACCCTCAAAATTCTACGGCAAGAGAAGTTGCAATGTCTCGGATCGTGTCACAGTCACTAGTTCATCTAACCAATTTCTAAAAAAATTATTTTTACTATGACTTTGAAAACTATGAATGCTTAATTGTGAAATAACTCTGTTTAGCAAACACTACCCCCAGTGATTTGAACAGGATCTTCAGACTGAGCAAAGCAAGTCAAGCAAGCCGACGGAGGCACGAACCGACCTCCCCTCTCACAGAATTCACAATTTTTCTTTGAATGCAGGAACGAAGAATATGCACACCTAAGAATCACAACCTTCATGACAACCACGATACTGAATCTACTACCAGCTAAGAATACTCTACTATCATCTGCTATTTGCTTTATCTGCATGGGACTAAGCCCTGTCCCAAATCTTGCATGAGACAGCACTGTCTCCATATCTGCATGAGGCTAAGCCCTGCCTCTTCATCGGCATAAGTCTAAGCTCTACCTTCACTTGCATAGGACTAAGCCATGTACCGAATCTTGCATGAGGCTAAGCCCTGCCTCAATATTTGCATGAGGCTAAGCCATGCCTCCATATCTACATAAGGCTAAGCTCTAACTTCACTTGCATGGGACTAATCCATGTCCCGAACCTTGCATGAGACTAAGCTCTGTCTCCATATTTTCATGAGGCTAAGCCATGCCTCCATATCTGCATAAGGCTAAGCTCTGCCTTCACTTGCATGGGATTAAGACCTGTCCCAAATCTTGCATGAGGCTAAGCCTTGCCTCCATATTTGCATGAGGCTAAGCCCTGCCTCCATATCTACATAAGGCTAAGCATTGCCTTCCATATGCATGGGACTAAGCCATGTCCCAAACCTTGCATGAGACTAAGCTTTGTCTCCATATTTGCATGAGGCTAAGCCCTGCCTCCATATCTGCATAAGGCTAAGATCTACTTTCACTTGCATGGGACTAAGTCATGTCCCGAATCTTGCATGAGGCTAAGACCTGCCTCCATATTTGCATGAGGCTAAGCCCTGCCTCCATATCTGCATAAGTCTAAGCACTGCCTTCCATCTGCATGGGACTAAGCCATGTCTCGAATCTTGCATGAGACTAAGCTATGTCTCCATATTTGCATGAGGCTAGTCCCTACCTCCATATCTGCAAAAGGCTAAGCTCTGCCTTCACTTGCATGGACTAAGCCGTGTCCCGAATCTTGCATGAGGCTAAGCCCTGCCTCCATATCTGCATAAGGCTAAGCACTACCTTCCATCTACATGGGACTAAGCCCTGTCCCGAGCTTTGTATGAGATTAAGCTTTGTCTCCATATTTGCATGAGGCTAAGCCCTGACTCCATATGGATAAGGCTAAGCTCTGCCTTCACTTGCATGGGACTAAGCCCTGTCCCGAATCTTGCATGAGGCTAAGCCCTGCCCCCATATTTGCATGAGGCTAAGCCCTGCCTCCATATTTGCATAAGGCTAAGCATTGCCCTTCATCTACATGGGACTAAGCCCTGTCCCGAACCTTGCATGAGGCTAAGCCATGCCCCCATATTTCCATGAGGCTAAGCCCTGCCTCCATATTTGCATAAGGCTAAGCACTGCCTTCTATCTGCATGGGACTAAGCCCTGTCCTAAACCTTGCATGAGACTAATCTTTGTCTCCATATTTGCATGAGGCTAAGCCATGCCTCCATATCTGCATAAGGCTAAGCTCTTCCTTCCACTTGCATGGGACTAATCCTTGTCCCAAGATCTTGCATGAGACTAAGCTCTGTCTCCATATCTGCATGAGGCTAAGCCCTGCCTCTCCATTTGCATAAGGCTAAGCATTGCCTTCCATCTGCATGGGACTAAGCCTGTCCCAAATCTTGCATGAGGCTAAGCCCTGCCTCTCCATTTGCATAAGGCTAAGCATTGCCTTCCATCTGCATGGGACTAAGCCTGTCCCAAATCTTGCATGAGGCTAAGCCCTACCTCCTATTTTTATAAGGCCAATCATTTCCTTTTTATTTGCTGAGACTAAGCACTGTCTCTCCGGCACTATCTATTTTCTCTTCTTTCAGGCTAAGATCTGCCCTCAACTTCGCAAGACTAAGCCTTGTCTTGTTGCTCTTGACATCATATATTTGCATCTCATGGGCCGAAATATCGCCACTTGTCCAAAGGCGTCATTTTCTAAAGGCATCATCCTCATAGCTGGAAGACACCATGTCATGGCCTAAGGATCTCTCACATTTGCATATCATTATTCAAAGGCGTCATGGTTCGGAGGCATCATTTTCATGGCCCGAGAACACCATTTCATGGCCTGCGAATCCCTCACTTAACAATTCATGGCCCAGGACATCATGGTCTAAGGACGCCATCCTCAACCGTCCAAAGACAATTCTCATGGTCTGAAGGGAATCTGCATCATGTTTAAATTTCTGCACAAATATATGCTCGTAGTATCTCTTTACTTGCAGGTGACCCGATAAGCAACCGCTACCCCAACAGGAGCAATCCCGCTCCAGTTCTTTCAAATTATCTCAAACCAGACCGCTCACCATAACCATTTTTTCACCTATTCCAAAACCTCGTGTTCGTTCTTGTGATGACTTCATCGGTATATTCCGCCGATGAATCCAGAACTACATACTGTCTGATTCCTGTAAAACCAGGGATATGTAGGCATCTCAGGAACCAGAGTGCGGCCTAAATATCTCAAACCATCTCGCTCGATCAAAATTGGCCATCATATCTTTACCCGACAACTCTTTCATCCTTCCCGGGTAAAGGAGAGAAGCTGTTGATACCCAATTTTTCCCTATAATATTTTTCAAATGCATATATACCTTCAAACTATGCATTAGCATCAATTTATATTTTTCCATAATTTCTAGTTTTTTTAATTAATTTATCCCAGTATTTTACTCATATAAATAATTACAAATTGCATCATAAAGGACTTTATAACAATTTCATGGTTTAATTTTTCTATTTATATTCATGTTAAGCTCAAATTATTTCATAAGTAGTCATATTTATATTTTTTTGTTACAATTGCAATAACTTTGTGATTATAACCCATGCATGCATTACTGCATTATTTTACAAGAAAATAGCTTGTTGCATTTTAAAAATATTGAGTATTTATTTTAAAGCATTCCTATGCATGAGATTTTTTTTAATCGGTTAATTATTTTTATAAAATATTTTTTTATTAATTATCTGTGTATTTAACAAATAGCACTTTTTATTTCAGACTTAACCCTTTTAATACCAACCAAAAACCCCTTAATATTAACCCAAAAAAACTAGCCCAAAACCCCTTATGCCCAATCCGCATACAACCGACCCAATAACCCCGTTTAATCGTGGTCGTTGGTCAAAATGATCAACGGACCACGATTAAACTTACCTTAATCAATACCTAACTAACCCTAACCCCTCCAATTTCTCTCAATCCGCCGTCACCCTCTTCTCTCACCCCTCCAACTCTCTCTCAACTCACCCTAACCCTAATCTCCATCACCGGCGAGAACCTCCCTTCTATGGTGTTTCCGTGCCTTCTCCGACCACCACTGGTCTCTTATACTCCATGGATCTTCGATTTCATGGGTCCTTGAGAAGATCTCAAGGAAAGCCAACCTGTTCTGGTTCGAAACTTGTTTACCGACCTGTCTCGAGCCATTTTCGTTTGTAGGTAAGGATTTCCTCTTGTTTTTATTACGAATCCATGGGTTTTTGACCAATTTTGTTCATCCATACTATTTTCTGAAAACCCTAGTTCGATATTGTCGATTCTTCTCAGATCTTTATAGATCTAAGGTGATTCGAATGTTATTAGGTGTTTTCCTTTAAAATCTCTTGTTTTAATTAACTATTTTGATTTTTAATCACTCTTTCTAAAACTAGGGTTCATTTCAAAGATTTTTTTAACTTCTCAGTGTTTAATTAATTGTTTCTTCATCATCTTCACTAATTTTCGCATGAATGTTCAAACCCTAGAGGATTCTGTGTGATCTGTTGATTTCTTTTCGAAATTTTTGGTTATTTCTGCGATGCCAGTCATATTCATTTATTTCATCTATTGGCTTCAAATTTTTCGATGTTAAAACCAATATTCTTTCGGATTTTTTCCCTAATTGATCTCTATTACTGGTGCGAACCTGATTTTCTTGTTAATCCTGTATTTTTGTGAGGTTTTACTTAGTCGATTTCTATATAGAGAATCTGAGTAATTCTTGCCCATAAAATCAATATTTTTTGAAGATTTTTGTACTGATTATTTCCTATTAATTACCCTGTTATAATTTGTGTGATGAAACTTCTCATTATTTGTGACTTGTTTCCTTATTTTACTTGCCTTACGTAACGAACATAAGTTTGGAGATTTTTACTGAATCTTTATATGGCATGATTTTGGATTCTTTGCCTTAATTAAACCTCCTGTTGTGACCGTTAATTGATTACCCCCAAATCAAGGGGTCTATTCCGGACTCCCTTATTGGAATTGATTTTGTGATTATTTGATTATCCTTAATTGATTGAATTCTGATTTTCTTTACCTTATTTGTTCTACTCCCTAAGTGTTATATATACACTCTCATTCTGATTCTTCAAAGAAAAAACAACAGTTCAAAAGGCACACACACATAAACTTTCTTTCATCTCTCTTTGCTACTTGTGCCCGTTGCTTGTCTAGCCGGCTGAAAGCCAAGGCTAGACTTTTGAATCCTGCCTACTTTACCTTCTATTTCTGCTTCCTTAACTGGTATGTTCCTATCTCAATGTCATTATGAAATTCAAATTTATTTTCTCCTTGTTGCTTTGTTTCTGCTAAGGCTATGTCTCTTATGTACTAGTGTGACTACTACATAGTTAACTTTGTTTATTGCCTGATCAACATGTTTAAGTTTCACTCTTCTTGTTTATTACTTTAACCAGCATGTTTACTTTAGTTTAAGTACTTCCATCTTTCTTGTTTACTTCCTTCAACCAGCATGCTTATTTTGTGTCTCGGACTCCTATTTTATCTAATTGACTTCAATTGGCATGACTAATTCTGTGTAGTTAGACCCCTGTCCTCAGCATGACCATTCCTACACTTAGTCTTTGTGTTTTACTGTCTATTGTTGCTAGCATCAAGTATGACTTTCTTGTTGAGACTCTAAATCAGTAGTCCACGTTCTAATGAATGTTATGAATTTGGTTGTCAATCAACCCCTGCTTGTTATATGTACTTATTGTTCAATATGCTCTCATTCTCATTTTGTTTATGTGTTTCTGATTTAAGCTTCCTGTGTTCCCAAACCTTGATCCCTTCTCTGTAAAATTATTTGTCCTCACCTAGAGTTAATTAACAAATTGATTTGAACCTGGTCACTTTTAGGCTTTGTGACTATGTTGTTGGTTATTGAACCTTCTTTTCTCATAATGTTCTCATAATGTTTTCACTCCTGAAGTATTCTTCACTTCTAAATGTTTTACTTCTATATTGTTTTCCTAAATATATTCCAACTATGTCAAGCACTCTCACTCCTACTCTTAGAATACTTAGGATTCTGCCCCTCCAGTGTGTATACTGCCTAGGAGTCCATGAGACTCCTCCGGACTCTAACACACTGGGGTTGGCCCTTCCACACTGCGCAAAAATTGTTTCTCTTTAAAAGGAGTCATGGTGTGAGCATTTCCCGGGGTCCCTGAGGCCCTTGGGAACTTTGACGCACCAGGATACTCTCTTGGACACTATGAGATATTGGTACCATGGATTTGGTTGAAGGCCTGGTCCTCCAGGTTTATTTTTGGGTCTATCCAGGCTCCCTATAGTATAGCAGTTTCATTTCTATAATTCATTCAATCTTGACCTGTAATAATTATTCTTGTAAAAAAGATATTGGGGATATTAGTAAAATGGGAGGGACTTTTATATGCGTTTTGTTGGGAAATCAGGTAGAAATCATGCTCCTAGGATTGTTGTGATTATATATGCATTAGAAACCTTGCTTGTAAGATTGTTTTGTGCCCTAGAAAAATAATGCTTATAGGTGCATCATATCATTTGTCCTAAACTTCTGCTTTCTAAAGTTCTGCTTACTCATGTCTGCTTAGAAATCATGTCACTAGGTTGTTATTAATTCTGCCTAATAATCATGTTCATAAAATTCTCCTATGTGCATTAGAAACCATGTTTTAGGGCTTGTATTACACTCACCTGAATACCACGCCTATGTCTAGATAGTATAAAAAGCAGTCCCAACACCTAGATATCATGCTTATAGAGATAAATATATAAAATCAGTTCTGTAATGTTTATGATTATTTTTCAGCACCTAGACAGCATGCCTATAGGACATAATGAACTCAAACTACCTGTTTGAAATCGCTTGTTAGTATTAAGACTCTCATTAACAATTAGATGTCATGTTTATAGGATATCCCGGATCCATGCCCAGGCAATATTGTAGTATAATTGAATTCTTGCAAATTGTAAAACTAAGCTTTGCTTATTTGTGAACTGCCCAGATTCAACAGATTCTAAAATCAATAGGCAAACCGATTAGGTTTCTATCACTTCGCGTTAACACAATGCTACATATTCTCTGCTTATCATGCTCACCTAGATATCCTGTTCTAGGACCTTTCTTAAACATCTGAAATCTTGTTGTTTGAGACGTGCTAATTATCTGTTTATTTGTGGAGGTAAACATGAGCCCCTTAATTATTCTTTTACTTGACAGTCCTATATGTTCTTTGTTGTCGCTTAGATTTTCTCCTTTAAATACCTTAGGAGAGTCTCGAACTGCCTAAATTAGAGGTCCTAAACACCTCCAGGGCCACAAGGAAGGGATGGGTAATGCACGCATAGAGTTCGTTTAATTAAAACTGCTTATAACCGCTAAGGGGAGGGTAATTGGGTAGTAAAAGGATATGATGACATGTGCGCTAATGCCACGTGTAACCCCTTTAGTTGAGGAAGGTTTATCGGGTATTGTACAGATGTGATCCTATAGGCTAATAGACTTTCCTTATTTTTATATATATGTGTGATTAGACTGCTTTATTTGTTAAACGACTAATTCACCAAATAAGTTTGGTCGGGACCCACCGTTGTCTCGAGGGGTGCCTAACACCTTCCCTCAAGGTAATTTCAAGCCCTTACCCAATCTATGGTAATGTAAACCGGTTTCATGAGTTACTTGCATTTGGTGCCCTAACGCACCTTAAATCCGTTAGGTGGCGACTCTTCTATTTCCATACCCTTCTCCCAAAAGGAAACGAGTTGTCCCAAAGCATGTTGAAGCTCGGACTCCCGCGAAAGGGGAAAAAGGGGGGCGCGACATCTTGTATTGAATATCATGTCTCTGTTACAAAGTGACAAGAGGCCCCTTTATATATGAGGGGGAATCCCAACATAGTACATGTGTAATTAATGCAAAGAGATTGCGGGTACATCCATTTAATGTCGCGGTACGGGCTTGTACTATTTTGCGTACTTGGTCAGCTTTAACCACGTGCCTTTTGAGAATTTCCCGCATTTTCACATTGGTCTTCGATTTGCACTGCCCGGAGGTCGAGGACCTTCGATATGTCCCCTCGATGCCAAAACTCGAACCTTCGAACGTTCTGAGCGCTATAATGACCGTAAAATCATGCTCTCCGATTTTAGCCGTATACATAGATACCACTATCCTAACACTCTCAAATAAATAGTAGAAAACATAAGCGGATTCAATTTCAGGGGGAAGTCGTCATTTTGTATATTTCACCATATTTTGTCCACTGAGGGAAGTAAACGATAACTTCTTTTTTTGGCTAACTGTAAAGATGAATAAGTTCACATATCTCTTCTTTAAAAGTGTTTTTTTTTTTTTTTTTGGGAAAATCCACTGTTTATTGTGCTTCTTCCTTTGCTTAGAAAATCCAAATAATATTTGCATTCACGTCAAACAAAGGAAAAGCATATCTATATGATCGATTGATAAGCAGGAGGAGAATAAAGAACTAATAGTCCTATATAAATTAAAGTAATCTCTTTCTAATGTGTTTCCTTTAAAACTTGGGAATTAATTTTTATTTTATACTCTATTAGATATTAAAAAGAGATACTAGTGGGGTAACCTACAATAACACGTTAACATGCATTCATAATGTAAAGTATTTTATATACTCAGTATTTATAGTTGAATCCAAAATATAGAAGCATGATCCAAGTTTGAATAAGGCAAAATGGAAACTCCCTTTTATCTCGTACTTCTGTTTCTAAGCTAACTAAGACTGCTATTCATTTTCTACGTACAATAACCTGGGGATGAAACTTGAGCAGGGTGTTGAGCAAGTCTGGTTAGTACTCCCAAATACTCAAAATATTAACTAATACAAAGCAGGTCAGGAAACTTGACATGACAGAAGTTCGAATCGAACCAAACTAGTTGATAGTGGTTCAACTTGTTTCATTAATTACTAGCTGACACTTTTTGGATACCAAACATAAATTGACATTTAAAATTTTAAATAATCTACTAGTATTGAACAATCTACCAATTTTAAAAATGATAATTTTTATGCACTTTTTAAAAATGAAAATCATTATTTTTTTACTTCTTGTGATCTGGACAGAAATATATTTGTAGTGATATATGAAATGAGGGAAATACCAACATAAAATAATTAGAAGTGGGCCTAAGCGGAGGTTAGGGAAGGCGGTCGTTAAAACGGTGAAACTGAATCACAACGTACATTCAAACCCAGCAAGAAAAGGAACCATCTCTTCATTCAGTTCAATTTCAAAAAAAAGTAAAAAAAATCTTGTCCCTCTTTATCTGACTCCAATACTTTCACAAAGAGTCATCATATCCACAATGCCAACAGCAGAAGAATTGAATGTAGAGAATTACGAAGGAGGAGAAGATTATGGAAATCAATATTATTCAGAAACAGAACAAGTTGATACAGGAAATCAAGAATTAAGCAAAGAGGAAGAAGAAGTACTAAGTTCTGAAATTGAGAATTTATACTTTTCTCCAACTTCATCACCTATATCGTCTCCTCCACATCCCCAGTTATTCAATCAATTCTTGGAGAACGGAGTTCAAGAACTGGTCATCTGTGAAAGAGAAGACCAAAACCCAAGAGGAGTAAAAAGAGTCTGTCCAGTATCTGAACTGTATGAGTTGAAGTCTATGAACCGTCGCATATATTCAAAAACTGCAGACGAAACTGGAAATCAAGAAGCAAGAAACAAAGGAAAACGTCCCATGTCTGAATTATATGAATGGATGCCAATGGTGCCTAAATTTTCCAATCTTGAAGGAGGAGGACCGTCCAATTATGAAGATTACTTAAATGATGATGACTATGACTATGACCAGGATTTAGCAATTTTGAAGTCTCTTTATCATTACTACTTTAATCATGGAGTCATTCCGCATCCTTCATCTGAGGAACTAATTAATTACATTGAGGCTTCAATCCCCAACTTGAAAGTTCGTGGCCGGGATTTGGTGAAGAAGATCCTAATGTTAGAGCACAACTTCTTAACCGTTTGGAAAATGGCAGGGTATTATTACCCGGAAATAACCCACCCTGTTTATGCAGAAATTTTCCACTTGTCTATGGGATTATGGGGTAATTACGAAGACTATTATTATCAGGTTGTAGTTGGCGATTGTGATCTATATCGGGACAGTGGTGTAAACATGGAAATCAAAGAACAAAATGCAACGAATTGAAGTCTTCATATGAACATTTTTAGAATTTTTTGAGTAAACTAGTTATTACATGTATAGCTTCCTTTTATAGGGCAAATGGATTTGGAAGTTGGTGTAATATGCTTCGGAGAATTTAAAGTAGATAATTAATCAGATCATAATGAAGTAGTTCTCTTGCATTTTTCAGCTCAGCTGAAGATTATTGTGGGATCAGAGATCATGTAAGATTGTTTTGATATGAAATTGTTTCCTTTTCCATTTAAGTTTGATATCTTCTTTTCAACTCACAGAATCAGAGATGTTAAATCATTTCAAAGACAGACAAGAGAAACAGAAAGGATAAAGTACAAAAATTAAATTGATATATTAAGACAGAAACAAAAATTAAACACAGCTACATGTTTTCAACTGGAAAATTAAGTTTAAGTGAAGAAATGGGCTCCGATTCCCACTTTGACCACGGGATCTAAATGGAGAAAACACCAACAGTTGATACTTCAATAATGTACCTGATTTTTACCTTTGTTCAAAGCAATCATCGACCTAGGAAGTCTTACGAATTCACGAGGCTGCTATACTTGAGAGAAAAACTCATATAATCCAAGTGGGCAAACGGTGAAAGCTAAAAGATATTAATCCTATGTAATGTAGACGAAACTGGTTAACTACTAAACTTAAGTGGTAAAACTGCTTATAGAGATAAAACCAGAGACATATGCAACACTGATGAGTTAATTGTAAGTATTCCGCTATATCATCATTCATCAGGGGAAGGATCCTAACAGGAAACTGGTTAAATTATTAAGCTTCAAACGGTAAAACTCCCAGAGAATAAGCCTATAATCAAATCCAAGATCAATTGCCATTATTTTGCAAAATCATCACAGCAATTATGCACAACAATAGTTTAATTTCTTTTGATGAACGAAGAATACCCAAGAATGTCTAATTAACTATGAATAGTATCTAGAGTAGTACATACTATTATTATGTTTCAGAATAATAACAGAATTGGAAGTATACCACATTCGATGCATATTAAAGCATTATTTATATGTCAGGACATCACAATTTGGCAGAATTACATTGTAAGGGTTCTTTTTTTTTGACAAGTGCATTTCAAGGATTCTTCAAGCGCTCCACAAGATTATATAAAGCCGCCATGCACATCTTTACTTTCTCCTCCAAATCCCCGTCACGGTTATTTCAAACATTTGTTTAAGCTTTGTGAATCTATATGACACGCTCCTCAAATTTCCAGTTCATACAAAAGCCACTTATCAGACAGTTCGGCATGCATAAGGAATACCACAAGGCATAGTACATTAACGGTGAACAGTAGAAAACAGTTTTACCAGACAAGAGAGTTCCGCATGTCAAGAAAGAGAGGAATTCATAAAATTAAACAACTAACGGAGGTAAAGAAAACCTAAAATAATTTGAAAAGAGAAGAAGATATTGGACAATAAAGCTCCTCAAGAATGCACCCTTCCCTCATGATGATCTCTGAAAATGTAAAGTTCTTAAGGGCAACTGAAAGTCCTACAGAAAAGTTTAAAATGCCAAAGGCAAGAGCATAACTTGATACATGAGATCAGACTTACTACTGTAGCATAGTGAGGGAAAGATTGTGAATAACAGCCGCCGGACGGGAAAAAGAAAGAGAAGTTCTTCACACGTTGAAGGGGCCTAAGACTTCTACAAATCCACTTAAACATGTGAAGGAGAGTTTATCATTGAACAATATGAATCTCAGCACTTATGCAAAACTCCTTGACCTTCAAATTTTGTTCTTCCCCACTCCTATCTTATTTAAGTGGATAAACCTATCTGGTTTCCCACGTCAGATTCAGATGACATTCTATAAATTTCACTTTTCACTTAACATTCATAAACAGTATCAGGGTATGAAAGTGTCTTGATCCATCACTAGCGCATCTATGTTTCTTCCCAATCTAAGCACGAAACAAGGAAGAAGACATTACAAGCAAATACGATGGAACAATCAATTGAAGCATAAAAGAAGAAATAGCACTTTAACATTGCAGAAGATTGAACATAAAAGCACAGTGCATGTTATATGCAGGAAGACGAATCTGCTCCCATACACCAACACCCATCAAGGAATTACGAGAGGGTTCTGAAACTAAAAGAATAAACAGGTAAATAAATAATCTTCTAACCATATAGATATAGATATATAGTTAAAAAACGGTTCAGTGCCTGAGATAATAAATATGCACATGCTCGCGAACAATAGAAAAGATGGAAAACTGAATATAATCATGCAAAGGATACTACAACCCTCAAAATACTAAAAGTGAAATCTATGAAACTCCTTTATATGGAAGGATCGATAGATGAGACATCATGAAAATTAACTCATGTATTCCATAAAACATTGAACACAATCAGCTACCTAATAAATGAACTTGAAAGCGATGGAAGTATAAGTACAGAAGCTTCATAACAAACTATTCATCATCTACTGTCTAATTTATAATATGGAAGGATCGACCCATTCAGGTATCAAGTTCTCATCAGCAAAAAGTCGGTGTTAGTTAGATTCAGGATTCGCAGCCTAGGATCAAACTACAACCAAGGAAAGATAAGCAAATAATAACAAACGACCAAGCCTACAAGCTAAAAAAGAACACCATAGAGGAAGAAACTAAAATAGGTATGCACTTTTGAGAAGTGAACATCTCAGAAATGAAATGATTCCACAGCCACATAAATACCAGATAACATTAACCTTGCAAGAATGCCATGATTCCAATAGGGCATGTGACCATTACCTGTTCTGTGTTCACCTGGCACGACAAACCATCATTTCCATATCAGGGAATGGTGTCCACTGTCTCAATTATCAGATATGAAATGTATGTAGAATTATTGATTAGTAACAAGATCAAAAACAGAATCTTTCAGACTTCACTTTTCAAGTGTGACAGCCAAACAACAAATCACTCAACTCAATTACAAACACAAGAATACATATCCCTAATACATATAGTTAAGCTAGACACAGGATTACCATTTTTAGAGGCTATCTACAGATGATTATCATCAGGAAAGGAAGATGTTTAAATAGGTCAGAATATAAAACTAGCAAGAACTAAATACTTCTTTTCCCTTGACAAAAATCCTTAGTATTTCTTTTACATTCAAAGAGATCAATTGTACAAAGCTAATCTTCCAAAATGTCAACAACATAAAAAACTCAATGTACATCCACAAAGACAAATCAAATAAAATCAGGAAACAACAGAACAAGACAATCGCAAATCCATTTTAACATACTTAAAAAGGTAACAGGTTCTAGTAAATTGTACATGAGAGACAGCTACATTGACTAAATAGTATATGAGAGACAGCTTTCTTGGCTAAATCATTGAATAATATAGATATCTATCAATACAAGGAAATACTGAAACAGATAGAATTCAAAGATTGAAAATGATGTTCCCATTCATCCCTTGATTTGTATTCACACGCTAACATAAACCCTGACGACTAGCAGAACTAAGGAAATAACATTCCACATTTGGGGGTGGCGGTTTAATTTCATGATCTAAATCTCTCTATAGACTAACAAAAACATCATACAGCTCTCAATTCCAAATTGGCCATCTATTTAATCCTCATCAGCAGAGGGCTTTGAGGAGCCACCAGCCTTCTTAGGCAACAAAAGGTTGTGAATGTTGGGCATAACACCACCATTAGCAATTGTCACATCTCCAAGCAACTTGCTCAATTCCTCATCGTTCCTCACAGCCAACTGAATATGCCTTGGTACAATCCTCGTCTTCTTGTTATCCCTCGCCGCATTTCCAGCCAATTCAAGTACCTATAACAATCGCGTAGAATCAGCTGTGATGCAAAATTGAGTAAATCGCAAACCCTAGATAACCCTTAAAGTTTGAGATGTATCAACAAAAAAAAAAAAAGGAGAGCAAAAATAACTAACGGAATTTACCTCAGCTGCAAGGTACTCAAGGACGGCAGCAAGGTAAACAGGAGCGCCGGCGCCGACACGCTCGGCGTACTTGCCGGCTTTGAGGAAACGCGCGATACGACCAACGGGGAATTGGAGACCGGCTTTGCTACTACGGGACGTAGCTTTCTTTGCTGCACCGGAACCTAGGGTTTTTCCTCTACCAGCCATTATACTATTTTGTTACTGTAAATCAACAAATTTCGCTTTGTGCTTGAAAGAATTGAATTGAATTGCTCTGTGTGTGTGCGAGGGTGAAGTGGTCCGGTTTTGGTACTTTATAGCCCAGAGGGGTTTAAACTCAGCCAATGAGAGTGGATCACGCGGATCGATCTTGTAGTGCCGTTGGATGAAAGTCCATATCAACGGTGAGATAAGAATGCTGACGCCTGTAACTGCTTCAGTGATTATGAGTTTTGGACTGATCCACGAGGGGAAAGCATTTGACAAATTTACCCCTAATTTTGTTATACATTTAGTTATTTTATTTTCTACCTTATTACGAGAAGTCTCATTCTAAAGATAAAGCGCACCTGCCAAAGACGACTCAATACTAGAACTCGATTTGCCTTCAATTCAAATTCAACTTATTTTACTAGACATAAATGTAATATGTATAATAATTCGTGCATTAAGTAACTACAGTATTAGATTTTCAAAATAATGAAGAATAAAAAAGTGAGATTGTGTGTGTTTGGTATAAAGAAAAATATTTTTTATGAAAAATATTTTTCAAGAAAATGTTTTCTTGGAAAACAAATAGTAATTTTATTCATTTTTCGGTGTTTGATACGCAAGTTAAGAAAAATATCTTCTCAAGAGTACTCATAAATAATTTAGATACAATAAACATGAAACCATAAACTTTCGAACCCACAAATTTCATATACTTTTGAACAGCTAAACTTTCGAAATCGCAAAATTTCAAACCTATAAAACTTTATAATTTATAAACTCGTAAATTTCCAAACACATAAATCACCCAACTCATAACTTTGGAACTTGTAAAATTTAAACCAAAAGATGAAAAAATAAAATTGAAAATTTTAATTTAAAAAAAATCGGAGGGGGAGGAGGGTGGCAGGGGAGGGGGGATGTGTGCAGAAAAACAAAAAAAATAGAAATTTGAAATTACAAAAAATAAAAAGTAAAAAAAAAAAGCTTTTTTATGCGGGGGGGAGTGGGGCAGGGAATGGGGTGTTGCACAAAAAAAATAGAAATTTAAAAATTATAAAAAGAAGTGAATTTTTTTTGTGCGGGGATGGAGGCAGGGGTGGGGGTGGGGGAGTTTGTAGGGTGGATGGTGACGAAAAAAAACTGAAATTTGAAAAAAAAACTTTTGCCGAGAGGGGTAGGATAGGTAGGCACAGAGGTGGACCCATGTGTATAGATGAGGGGTTATCGGATCCCGTAAACTTCGGCCGAAATTCTGTATATATACACGTAAATATCTTGAAAATGGTTAATTTAAAGCAGTTAGCACCCTGAACACTAAAAGCATTTAGGGGGCACTGATTGAGCAGAATAATATGCTTCTGTCGCGTAAAAATTCTGGGTCCACCTCTGGTAGGCATTGGGTAGAGTTAGGTGTGTGAGTGTGGGGGTGTGGGTGCGGTGGGTTAGTGATGGTGGGGAATAGGGTGAGAAGAGTTTTGAAAAATATTTTCCCTTGTCTTGATAAGGAAAACTTGGAGAAAAATGAGTTGATAAGGAAATATTTTCATTTAAACCAATCAAACATGAGAAAATTGGAAAATAATTTTTCGGAAAATATTTTCCTTCGTACCAAATATACCCTATATATTTCTTTTTTGGAAAACAAAAATGTATTCGATCTTTTATACATTTAATTTTCAAACGAAGTTCTTTACGAAAATTCACATTAGTGCATGATAAGAAAATATTTCAGAGATGAGGAACACTTCACGAACTCATGAACGTAAAAATAGTATTGTGATTGATAAGTGATAACCCACACGGAAGACAAAGAAAGCATAAGTTTCATTCTATACCGGTATTACATTTGAATTGAACAGAAATTTGAGGTTTCTCGTCAAACCTATGTATACTAGCATAACTTAATTAATGATCACAGATCAAATATTCAATTTCACACCAATTTGGAAATTGTTGTGGTTTACTCTTTCGATCATTCATCCAAAACATAGCCGAAATCGAGGCGCCTATTTTAGATGATAAATTAGTTAGGTTCCTATTTACATTTATAATATGTCACAGCCCAAAATTCAATTAGTCGTGATGACACTTAATCCTATCCACTTGGTAAATTATTAACAATAAACCACCATATAATGATAATGATAAGAGTCAAAAATGAAATATAACTGAATTTTATATAATTCCCCAAAGACCGGTAGTACAATCATGAGCTCAAGACTTAGAGTTCACAAAACTGGTATGAAATAAATATGATATCTGTTTGAAATGTACATAAACAGATTTTATAAATCTAAAGCTACCATGAATAAGAGGCAACTACAAACGGAACGCAGTTACATCTTGAATGCCAGCTCTCGCCATACACAGCAATATCAGCTTCAAAATCTGCATGCAAGGTGCAGAAGTGTAGTATGAGTACAACCGACCTCGTGTACTCAATAAGTAACAAACCTAACCTTAGGTTGAAAGCAGTGACGAGCTTGGACAGCTGTCAAAGTCCAATACCAATAGCCAAGAAAAACTCGTAACAATATAAGGAAAACAGTACAGGTAATACTCAAAGATATGAAGCTCAACTCGTTCACAGTTACGGGAAATAGGCATGTTTTTCAGGTATAATAGTAAATCTTAAATTTTTCACCGAAGTCACCAAAATGTGAGTATGTCAGAGAAACTGTGATTTTTTTCCCAAAAAAAAAAACTTTCAACAACAGATAAGATATTTCATTATCAGATGGCAAGAGGAAAGTGCATCTCTATGCCTACATGTCAATGTGCATGTGAAGTCATGAATGTCACAATACTGTACAACATGATGAAATGCATCTCTATGCTTTCATGTCAAGTATGCATGTCAAGTGTAATGCACCACAATGATAAGCTCATGTGCGCATGCTCTCAGAGCAGTCAACCTCAATCAGCACGCCCAATCACTCAGTCCTCCCAGTCACTCAGTTTGCCCAATTATTCAGTCCTCCCAATCACTCGGCACTCGCACTCCGTAGGTACCTGCACTCACTGTTGGTATGTCATACTCCGGAGGGGCGGATCCTGCCCAAGCGCTAATATAAGCCAATCATGGAATGAATCAATAAAGCTTGATGTGGCGTGCAGCCCGATACCATAAATATCACTCACAATGAGGCATTCAGCCTCACTCGGTCATCATCCTCTCCAGTCTCTCGGCCTCACAATTCTCATGCCAATCAACCCAACAATGATAACATGATGTGAAAACAAGTGATGACAAAGATTGAGATATGATATGCAAATGAATTAATATGATTGAGTATGTTACTGCAATTTAAGCAAATAACTCAATAGCAGAAATAACATCAGTGGGTCCCAACAGAATAAGCATTTCTAACATGGATCACAAATCAATTACTCTAGCACGTAGAAATTTTATGGATAGAAACAAGGTTATCTAACTACATAGTACCACAGAATCAATCGAGTCATAATTCATACGGTGCACGCCCACACGTCCGTCATCTAACATGTCCATCACCTCAACACCAAACACATAACACGTATATTCAGGGTTTATACCCTTAGCACCAAGTTTAGAAGTGTTACTTATCTTGAACAAGTTGAATCTAATATGGAGCAAGCCAAACGATACTCTAAAAAAGCCATCCCGCGCGTACCAACCTCCGAACGGCTCGAAACTAACCAAAGCAACTCAAGAATATCAAATAATGCCAAAGGAAACAAACCCAAACGATAAAGGTTAAGTCTTTAATCAAAATCCCAAAGTCAACCAAAAAGTCAAACTCGGACCCGCACCTCGAAACCCAACACAACTCACAAAATTCGATAACCCATTCAATTACAAGTCTAACCATACTAGTTTCACTCAAATCCGACTCCGAATTGATGTTCATAACTCAGAATTCACTTTAGACAAAAATCCTCAATTTCTCTTTTAAAATCATCAACCAAATACCAAAAATGAGGATAGATTCATGAAATATAATTCAAACCGAGTGGAGAACACTTATCACAATTCATATGGTGAAAATCGCCTCAAAAATCGTCTCAATTGAAGCTCCATAGTCCAAATATGCAAAAATGGCTGAAACCCCCGAAAATATGGTACTTATAATCTCTTAACAGAAATACCCTTCACGATCGTGGGACATCCTTCGCGATCGCAAAGAACAAACTCGACAGCCTCCAAAAATAGCGTTCGCGTCTACGAAAATTCCCATGCGAATGTGATGACCACATGCACCTGCACTACGTGATCGCAACAAGACAAATGCGAACGCGAGGAAGAAATCTCCAGCTCCCAGCTTCTCAATGAAAGTCTATGCGAACGCGAGCTGACGAACGGAAACACGCTCAGGCCTCCAAAGGTAGTGAACGCAGTGGAACAGTCGCGAACGTGAAAAAGGAAAAAAGTCGGCTCCCATAATACACAAAGCAATCGCGATCCGATCTTTGTTGTCACGAATAAGGCCTAAAAGACTAGAAATTAGTAGTGCCAAAGAACGTGGAAGTGATATGAAACTCACCCGAGCCCCTCGGGACCCCGTCCGAATATACCAACCAGTCTCATAACATAATACAAACCTACTTCAGGCCTCAAATCACCCGTAACAACATCAAAACCACGAATCGCGCCTCAAATCGAACTTAATGAACTTTGAATCTTTTAACTTCTAAAACTCGTGCCAAACCATATCAAATCAACCCAGAATGAACTCAAATTTTGCAGTCAAGTCGCAAATGATATAACAAAGCTATTCCAATTCCCTGAATCATAATTCAAATCCGATATGATCAAAGTCAACTCCCTGTCAATCTTATAAGCATTCCAAACCTTCAAATTGCCAACTTTCGCCAGTTAGTGTCGAAACCTTATAGAAATATCCAAATGCAAATCCGGGCATATGCCCAGGTCTAAAATCACAATTCTGACCTAACGGAAGTATCAAAACTCCGATCAAAGGTCAAATACTCAAAAGTCAAACTTGATCAACTCTTAAAACATAAAGTTTCCTAATTGAGAATTATTCTCCTAATAAATTCCGAAATATCTGAAAAACCAAAATCAACGATACGCACATGTCATAATATATCATACGGAGCTACTCGTACCCTCATACTACCGAGCGAAGAGAAAATGCTCAAAACGATCGATCGGGTCGTTACATAATACTACTTTCTTAATATGATAAAAAGAGATTTTTGAACTTTTACCATGCAATCGTAGCCAGATTACAAAATATTTCAGTTCTTGGATTTATAGAAAAACTTTCATTTCTACACACACACACACACACACACACACACACACACACACATATATATATATATATATATATA
>MDKI01172816.1:0-20915 GCA_005239505.1 Nicotiana paniculata | reverse complement strand
TCGATAAGTAATTATCGATAAGGGTCAAAATCGAATCGATAAATCGAATGCACACCCCTAGCGAGGACGACCTCGATAAACAAAGGGACTAACTGTATGAGCCAAAAAATATTGTTGATATAGGCGAGCCACGCCAGCACCATGATAGTCTTCGTCGGCTGCCACGTGCTATCAGTAAGGTCTCTACAAAGATCTGCCCCAGTTCGAAGTAGCTTCGAAGTAATGAAGGGTGCGGTCGAAGAGTTGACAAAGGTCAAGATTGTGAAGTCGTCATAGTTCAAGGTCGAAGTCGAACATCTCAGACAGAGTTATAACGACTAGTTTTAAGATAGGACATGAAAGAGAATATTCTAGTGGATATTTTCTGCACCTATATTATTAGGGTTTCTAGGAACATGTTGCCTATAAATAGAAAAAGACATGGGGGGATGGGTATTAATTTGTAAAAAACACATTAACTTTATACAGTGAATCTGGTCTAATTGCAAGTATACAAAAATAACATTTATTACTCAGATTGTTGTATAGGCATTTTCACAGTATCCAAGAACAACCTAAGTATTCAAAAGTTTATCAATCATTCATCATTACAAGAAAGAATATCCACTGATCTCATCCAATTTTGGGTGATTCACACGTTTTATTTACTTAAATGTCATTTATTATCATTTATTACTATTTAATGTCATATTCTATCTTTTTTTATCATTGAATACCGTTATTATTGCTTATATTCGTTGCCATCCGGACAAATATACTAGTTATTTGTCACAACACCGATAGATTTATCTTTTGAATATTATTTTTAACTAAAATTAACTCTTCTTTATTTAAATTTAATTGATTGAACCAAAATTTATATTTTTGGTCAAACAACTTTCATTACACCCAAAAAGAAGAAAATCAATAATGCCAAAATAGATAGAGAACCGAACAGAAAGAACACAGAAAAACTATGACATCTGACCATTAATGTCTCACATAGTTGTACCTTTTGAGATTCAAAAAGGAAACTTTTCGCTTACATTAATAATCAAGTGATCATTATTTTTCCAAGTAACAGAAAAAAGAACCCCTAGAAATACTAAATGTTTTAGTAAATTAAGTGCTTTATCACGGAAGTTACATTTTCTAGGTTGATCCAAATTTTGAAGAACAAAAATGTATTTAAGTTTGCTTTACAAGTTAATGATTTGACATACAAGTTTCGTGGGTATTTAATTTACATTATCACCTTTTCTTTTCATTCTAAGAACTTAAGAATTCCATTGAGATGTAACCATAAGGCCTCTGATTAGTAGTTCTTTTACATTTGTGTCTAGTTTTTTCTGCCTAATATTCTATTCAGTATGACATTAATCATTGGACTATAATCTGCAATAATATATCACGCCCAACTTAAACTAGCTCCTTCAACTATTTATCTATATGTATATTTTTCCTTCTAAAATCATAATTTTAAGTATAATGCTTATTCATATACTGAACAAGTTTGAACTAACTGAATATGTGTGTCAAATTCCTCGGATATTTAGAGATATGTGATGAAAATACAGATGAAGTTATTTTTTATAGCAAAGAAGCACAAAATACCATCAAGTTAAGAAACAAACATAGCAATCAGGGGCGGATTGAGGGGCGGAAATTGTTCACCTGAACTCCTTTGTCGAAAAATTACACTGTATATATAAAGTAAAATTTATTTTTTACCTTTATATATTATGTTCTGAATTCCTTTGACACAGTCCAAAAGCATAGCTTAGTGGTCAAGGTGGTTCAAAACCTTTGTAATGTCATTGGTTCTATTCCCACTAGCTATGATTGTTTTAACTTTTTCCTTTTTGTGAACCTTTTCACGGTAATTCTGCCTCTGCCACTGATAACAATAATGCGAGCTTACCCAGATGGATTTTAAGTTTATCTTTATAAGCTCCTTACGGCACCAATTGGACGGTGCTAAATTGTACGACCATCTCCTTTAAAAGCTTATAAATAAGCCGTTAACCATTTTTATGTATTTAATTATGTGTTCAACAAACAGAAACAAGGCAAATATGAGTAGGAACAGGAATAAAACTAACCTTAGTGCCTCATCAAGATTCCAAGGGAAATTTGTTGCTGGTAAAAGTGTCACAAGTAGTTGTTTAATCCATCAAATTAAATTAGAAGTTCAGCCTTCACCCTTTTGTATACTTCATGCTCTCCAGAAGCCCTGAGAAACTCAATTGCAGAGTTGATGAAGTTTTAGCACTAGGATTAAACAATTTAACTTAAGATAATTGA
The DNA here is from genome assembly GCA_005239505.1 of Nicotiana paniculata. Lineage (NCBI taxonomy): Eukaryota > Viridiplantae > Streptophyta > Magnoliopsida > Solanales > Solanaceae > Nicotiana > Nicotiana paniculata. The sequence goes on along the minus strand of MDKI01172816.1, from coordinate 18,632 downwards.
ATCCACAATTATGTTCTGTTAGATTGTTGAAAGTCTAGGCACAAGCATAGGCGGAGCAACATGGTCTGAAGGCGGTTCAATTGAATATAAAATTGTTGAATCTCCTTGATATCAGGAAAATTTCTAGATTGCTTTAGGTTGTAGGTTTGAATCCCATTTGTGGGGCACTATAACAAAAAGTTCAAATTCCCTTATTAGAATTTTGTGCCAGGAGGACCAAACATAAGAACACTTCTCCAGTCTCCTAATTCCCTACAAGTAGTCATTGTCTCAAAGATTAATATGGAAATAAGGTGCTTCATCAATATATGTAACTGAAATTAGTAATCTGAATAATATATAAGGCAATTAATTAACCTGCTACAATAGGTGAAATAACCCTAACAATAATTACGCCTCAATCATATAAAAGTTAGGGAATAGGTGAAACTACACTAACAATGTAAAAGAAATAACGAGAAAGTCCAATATGGATCTCAATAGATAAGTAGAAGTCCAAGTCGTGGCCACCAACTATATTTATTTAATTTAATCTATTTTATAAACCAAATAATTAAGTTAATATTTGTTAGCTATTATTGATTTAGTTAGTTTCATATGCAAGTTAATAAGTGATTTGAGTAACTACAAGTAAATCTATATGATAGTAATTAATATAATTGATAACTTTGTGAAAAAGATAACTAATTTGCGATCACATGTTACATTATACTGATAGAGTAAAAAATAATGCAAGTATATTTCAAAACTTCATGAAGTTTGTGTGTCGCAATTAATTACTCAAATTAATCATAAACAAAATTATGGATCAAATTTGTAAGAATAGCACGGGCTAGCCAGTTTTTGGACTGGTAATTAAAAAATAGTCAGCGTTTGCAAATTCACTGAATAATAACCATTATTTTGCTGCAACACGAAAAGTTTCAACATAATATACTGGAGATTGGTGCACATGTATATGAATTTCTAGCATATATGCTGGAACTCTAACACAGGGAAAGTTCCAACATAATATACTGGAGATTGGTGCACCTGTGTATGAATTTCCAGCATATTATGCTGGAACTCCAACACACGGAAAGTTCCAACATAATATATTGGAGATTGGAGCACCTGTATATGAACTCTCAGCATATTATATTGGACCAGTATATTATGCTGGAATATTTTTCGAATTTTGAACAGTGTTTTCGTTCAATTTATCTTTACATGAAAAGTGGATAAATTTTGAATACTTTTAAAAATGTAGCTATTTTTCAATTATCACTTGTAAATCTGTCTATTTTTTACTTTCACCCATCGAATTTCGGTATTTGGGTGTTGATCTGAAGCCGGATAAGCCCAAAATTTAAAGAAGAATTAACCTAAATAATCGTCCACCCAACTACTTAAACATAAGATAGTCGATCAATATATAATATATAAATAATATATATATAATATGTGTATAATCAATATATAATATATGTACACCGGCTAAAAAAAGTAAAGAATGGATATGCCTGGCTATTTGTGTAAAGACCCCAAAATTTAAACGAGGCAGAGGCAATTCCCTTCTCTTTTTGTGGGCTCCGCATCCTCAACGGGCCTCAACGAAAAAGACCAGTCAATTAAAGGGAACCCCAAACAATTCCAACGTTAGAAGTTCAAAAGATGGAGGGCAATGTAGTACTTTAACGCTCAGCCCTCATCAGATAGACCATTAAAACGTCGCCGTATTGCTGGTCGAACGAACTTCAACTTTCAGTCTTCCGTCTTTCCCCAGATAGAGAGATTGCTGATTAATGTGTGTTTCTCATTTTTCAAATTTGTTCTTCTTCGCCCAAAATTTGAAAACCCTAACATCTTCAGATTTTTCGAGAAAAGTATCTAACAAATTTTGCTTATTGAGCTATTGAGGAAATAATAATGGTGGGAGGAGCATTGGCAGGGTTACAAGATCATGTGAAATTGGCAAGAGAATATGCAGTTGAAGGCCTTTATGACACTTCCGTCATCTTCTTCGATGGCGCTATTGCTCAGATCAACAAGTACTCTCTCAGATCCCTTATTCTTTTATGTCTTTATTTGTCTACGTATTTATGGAGTTACGTCCCGAATTGCGAAATGCGTGTTCCAATTTATGGTGCGTTTGGTATGACTATTAAATGTTTGCCGCAATGAAATCATTTCCTGTGTTTGGTTTCCTTTGGGTTTTGGGAAGGTATAAGATGTATTCCAGCAAAAGGGGAAAATAACTTACTGTCACTTGTGAGCTGAAATTTTTTCTTTTTGATGAGTAGAAAAGTAATTTTTATTTGTGTACTGATATGATGAGGCTTGCATTATCTTTTCTTTATAAAGATTTTGAAGCTTGACGTAGTAACCCATAATGAGATGAAGGCTTTAATCTGTTCCCTGTCATTTCTGCTAAACTTAGTTATAACATTGTCTATACCGCTTTGAAAGTAGTTAATCCAGCTGGTTTTAACTGGGATTGTGCCATTCTTTTGGTCTATGCATAGGCACTTAAACACACTTGATGACCCTTTGATTCGTTCAAAATGGATGAATGTAAAGAAAGCAATTTCCGAAGAAACAGAGGTAGTGAAACAATTGGATGCCGAGAAAAGGGCTTTTAAGGAGGTTCCTATGGGTGGTAGACGTCCTAATTCACCTCCGATTTCGACCAAGTCATCTTCTTTTGTCTTTCAACCGCTTGATGAGTACCCCACCTCATCCGGTGCTCCAATGGATGACCCCGATGTTTGGAGACCACCGAGCCGAGACACAACAAGAAGATCTGCAAGAGCCGGTCCAGGGGGTATGAGGAAGGGCCCACAAGATGGAGCCTGGGCTCGTGGATCTACAAAGACTGGTACCACAGGCCGTGGGGGAAGGACCACTGGCTCTACTAAGGCTACTTCTGGGGTTCGGTCATCAACTACTGGGAAAAAAGGACCTGGAAAATCCACAAAAGCCGACTCTACGGTAAATTATAGTGGACAATCTTTATGTTTTGATTTTTTTTCTTGTAATTTGCCTCTCTTGAAAATTATTCATTGGTAATTCGTGTGCTTTTCTGTTTGTTTAGAAACTTGTGATTAGTTAGTCAGCTGACTGTTTAGGTTGTATGTGGCAAGCTGCAAATGTCATTTTTATCATACATGTAGCTTGTTCTGGTCAGTTAATAAGCTGAGTGTCTATGATGTGTGCCAATCTCCAAGTTTTATTTTTATCCTAATACGTGGTTTGTTGTGGTTACCTTACATGTAAGTGTTCCTATTGAATACAAGGACAATCGGCTTCATACTGCTTTCTAATTCCATAACCGTTACTTGTTGAATATGGGTGTCCTTGTTACTGAGTCTATATGTTAAGAACTTCTATTGCAAATTGCTAGGATGGTGATGCTGAAGAAGGGAAGAGTAAAAAAGGTCAGTACGAGGGGCCTGATGCGGACCTGGCTGCTATGCTTGAGAGGGATGTCTTGGATTCCACCCCTGGTGTGAGATGGGACGATGTTGCTGGGTTAAGTGAAGCCAAAAGACTTTTGGAGGAAGCAGTTGTTCTCCCATTATGGATGCCAGATTATTTCCAGGTATCATAGTTAGATTAGAAAGGAACATTTGTGGAGTTTTGTGTTTTGTCTTTATTCTGCAAAGTAGCTTTTGTACAAGTGAAGATTCACGTACACATGAGTAAACTGTACTTCTTATGATGAGAATATGAAGACCTTATATGATTTGGGCAACAGTACCTAGTGGCTACTTTAGCAAAAATTTTGTGCTAAATGTACTAGGAGCTTTTATGGTAGTGTTATGTTCACACACCTATCAAAGAGGAAATAATGTATCTTCGACCTATATGCATCGTGTCACACTTTTTACTGATCAGATATGTATCTTTGCAGGGAATCAGGAGACCATGGAAGGGTGTTCTTATGTTTGGGCCTCCTGGAACGGGGAAGACACTTTTGGCTAAGGCTGTTGCTACAGAGTGTGGGACGACATTTTTCAATGTTTCTTCTGCCACCTTGGCTTCAAAATGGCGTGGGGAGAGTGAACGCATGGTGCGGTGCTTGTTTGATCTTGCTCGCGCTTATGCCCCTAGTACAATTTTCATTGATGAGATTGATTCTCTTTGTAATGCCCGAGGGTGAGGACTTTGTCTTTTGAAGATTATGTATGATGTTGGTTTATACTAGTGTTGTATATAAAAGCCTTCACATGTATCTTTTCGAATGGATATGAATTAACCTTTTGAAATGAGTACTGTTGCCTCCAAATACTTGGTCCAGTGTGCCTTAATCTGAGACCTAATTATGGTATGTTGAGTAGTTTCTTACACTTTTTTTGAGGTTGAACCTGAGATAATGGTTGGATCGCTTTTCAGGGGTTCAGGAGAGCATGAATCATCCCGAAGGGTGAAGTCTGAACTTCTTGTTCAGGTAGATGGTGTAAGCAACTCTTCCACTAATGAAGATGGCACTCGGAAGATTGTGATGGTTTTAGCAGCTACAAACTTTCCATGGGACATAGATGAGGCATTAAGGTTGTGTCTCATTGTATTCGTTCTTTTCCTTTATTTCATTGAGATGCATGTGAATGTCTCCTTGACCTAATTCTGTTGATGGAAATTCAGGAGACGTTTGGAAAAACGTATATATATTCCCCTACCTAGCTTTGAGAGTCGGAAGGAGCTTATACGGATCAATTTGAAAAGTATTGAGGTAATCAGTGTTTTGAAAATGTTTTCTCGGTCCACTTTCTCGTCTTTCGTATGTCCCTGTTAGCTCCTCATGTATCTGTCTATAGCTTCTTTTGAATGTAGTTTCCCTTGCAGTATTTATTGTATTTATCAAAGCTAAAGTTCACTATAAGAAAATTCTACTGTATGATGGTGCATATTTATCAATCTTGGTAGCTGTGGCTTGTGGACTTTTCACCTGGCTACTGTGGCATCCTAAAATAATAATGAGATTTCAAAGAGATAAAAGGGAAAAACAAATAACAAGAAGGCCAAGTAGATATTGAGCAATATGACATACAGTTATTCTGTTACTTTTGTATCAGATGAATTAAAACCTTTAGAAACAATATGTTGTACGAAAGACTGTCTTAAGATCTGGAAAGCGCTCTTCTAACTGTTATAGCTATCTTGCCCTGGAGTAAATAATGGGAATGTGTACTGATACCTGTGAAAAGATGTTGAGCCACTAATGGATGCAAAGCAGTTTTCTTTTTGATTGATCCATTTAGATGTTTGTCAGATAGGCGACGCTATAGCAACTCTTTGGTGAAGGTTGAGATACGAGGCTTTGGAAAAGTCATTCCGAACACTTGCTCTTGTATAATTAAGTATATAAATGTTCACTTTACATTATTTACAAAAGGAAAAAATAAATACATGGATGTTGAACTTAGATGTCTTGTCATTGGAATTTGGTGAATCAAAGATGTGATGTGTTTGCGTTAGTGAAGGATTTGGTGATTGTACTCCAAACATTATGTCTTGGATGTCTTGTTTTATTAACAGCTATGCTGTGTTATGTTGATCTATATCTGAAGTTTCTTCTGATTTGTTTTTATGGGTAAAATTTTTTTACCTTGCATTTACTTGCACAAAATGTTAAATTATAGTTTATTCAACCTATAGTTGCAGGTTTAAGGCGCTGCTACTAAAAAATGCACGTTGAAAGTTTAAGACAGCTTATGACAGGTGGACTTTGTTTCAGATGTTTGGACTTTGAAGAATACTCTACATCCTTGACATTTCATTGAGTTCTCTGCTTTTGCAGGAATAGTAAATGGAGCATACTTCAATTAGGAATTTTTAGTTAAAAGTTGACTTGCCTCAATTTGAATATTCTTGATATTCTTTTTCTTTTTTTCTTGAATTCCGTACAAGCATGCTTTTTCTCCAATTTCTCAAGGCATCAACATTACAATAAGTACGTCTCTTTATTTGTGCATCTGGCTTTCCATCTAATTGAATTCTAGCTTGTAAAAATATTTTGCTAAGGATTGTGCCTCTGCCTTCTGAGGGATGAGTTTGAAGGAATTCTACCTAGTTTTTTCGCTGGATGAATCTTTCGTTTAACAGTGCAAATATCTGGCAATGACATCAGGTAGCTCCAGATGTGGACATAGAGGAAGTGGCTCGTAAAACAGAGGGATATAGTGGAGACGACCTCACAAATGTCTGCCGAGATGCTTCTATGAATGGCATGAGACGAATGATAGCTGGGAAGACCCGCGAGGAGATTAAGAACATGTCTAAGGATGAGATTGCTAAGGATCCTGTTGCAATGTGCGACTTTGTAGAAGCCATTAGCAAAGTTCAACCAAGTGTCTCAGCTGCTGACATTGAAAAACATGAGAAATGGTTTTCGGAATTTGGATCAGCTTAAAGGATAAACTGATGCAAGCAATTCACTCATTTTCTTTACATTTGTTTGTCCATGTTTGGTGGTTGGTTCTTCTAGTACTCTTTCTCACTTGTGTACTATTCAATTTCTGATCAGCACCGGAATGATCAACTTATGTAACATGACAAATCACCAGGGGTCCATACCTCGTTGTTCATAGGTCAGTCAATTTGACTGGTTATTTTCTTGCAGTTGGTTGTGAAAGTGTCCATTGCAATTATGTGGTGGAAGGTACTTAACTCTGTAGCACTTGTGTCTGTTAACTTTATTAAAGGAAATTCCTTAATTAGAATCTAATAGCATCTTGTGAGCTCATGGTCAGCTTGATATGTTTTTGTGAGGCTGATAGATGCTCCAAAGAAGCATTGACAATGAAAGTAAAGCTGATTCAAGCTTTGACACTCTTTTAACACATACTTTTAAATGCCAATATGCGAAAAAGCCTTTCTGACCCACACCACATCTGCTTAATACACAAATGTAACAGCATAGTCCTCCATGATTTAGTGCGCGTTTGGACATAAGAATTGTAAAATTCCAAAAAAAGGTTGGAATTTTTTTAAGTGAAAATTAGAGTTGTGTTTGGACATGAATATAATTTTGGGTTATTTTTGAATTTTTGTGAGTGATCTGAGTGAGTTTTAAAGAACAGTTTTTTGGAAAAAATCTTAAAATATCTTCAAGTGAAAATTAAAAATTTTATGGACAAACACTGATTTCAAAAAAAAAAAAAAAAAAATTCTTATGTCCGAACGGGCTCTTAGAATTGCGATATGAATTGCTTATTTAAGCCACTAAAGACGTTAAAATAGGCCTGCCAAAGCTGGATTTGTCAACAGTACTGTAAAGCAACATGTAGCTGAAAACACACACACACACACTTCAAAACCTTTTTTCATGATAAACATTCCGACTTATAAAAAAAAATAAAGTTAAAACAGATGTCTTACTTAAGCCTCATCTCCAATACATGTGCTTTCAGATTTAGAAGTTGATGCCTATAGAAGCTACAGTTGTATTCCACACTTAAATCAGTGAATTAGTTTGGATTCAATGACCAGAAATTAAATGTACAAAATTCACGCAACTTAACAATCTAGATAATGAAAAAGAGTGTAAATGACAGAGTTCCAATAAATAAATTAAATTGAATCCACGATAAAGGCAAAGTTCAGGGGAGAGAGGGAGATAGAGGGACAGAGAGAAGAACACTACATCTTTGGAGGCAAATAACACCTAGAATCAATTACAAACTATACGTGAATGCAGGTTAATCTGACATTACAAAGTTATCGTATAAGAATATTAGTGTACATAGTACAACAACAACAAACTCAGTATAGTCCCACGAGATAGAAGGTAGAGATGCTGTTTCCGATAGACCCTCTATATCAACGTACATTGGACTTCAGCTTTGTCAAGCAAAAGAACAAGAGGACATACAAATTCGTCTACGATGAATCTTCCCGTCACTCAAAGATCGGGATGATCTTATCCTTTAAATGAGTCTATTACAATTATATGACTGAAAAACTGCATACTAACTAATACTTGTAAAAACAGAATACAAAGTATTGGATTTAGAATGAATTGGTTACATCTCCCTAATGGAGACAACAAAGATCAAAACAATATTGAATACTAAATCAAGGAGGCATAGCCCTCAAACCCTTGAATCAATTACCTTAACTAAAAATCTATGGGAGTAAAAGGATACCATTAGCTACATTGGCCTTAATCCACCTTCTTCTCTGTCGAGTTCTTGTACTCCTCGAGCTCCTTTATCCACAAATCTCCGAATTCACAATCTTTCCAAGCCTCAAACCAAGGTCCACCAAGTGTATAATGAATTGACTTAGGAAATGTATTCGGATCACCATCAACAACCTTATTATGCCCTACAAGGAAGTTCCAAACGAACGGAACTTCCCCGATTTCATTGTCTTCCAACCACATGAACCTATGAAGAAATGCCCCAGATTCAGTATTCACTATTTCAGGTGTCAACACCTTATTCTTAGGATGACCACAATTATAAAGAACCATTGATGACCAATTCTTTCTAGGGTATACAGTTTGCACTGCCCCATCCATTTTTGTTGTTTCTTTTGGTGCATAATCATGATGTACACACATTACAGCATATTTATCATCAACCATATCCCTTAATTCTTTAATATCACCTAAGTACAAGAAATCACAATCAACAAACATAGCCCACCCCTCATAATTAGCCAAATGGGGTGTCAAGAAACGGGAAAATGAAAACTCAGTGCTTTCTAATTTCCCTCTTTCACGCCAGTATAACCCTTTTTGCCTTAACTCTGATTGTTTAATGGGTATGATTTCAATTGGGATTGAAGATCTTGTCAAAAGGGAATATTTACAGACCTCATATGCAACATCTTCACTGGGATCATAGCCTATGAAAATCTTGAATGGTTTTGAATTTGGGTCACTTTGTGAATTAACATTTCTATTTCCATTAGAATGCACATCTTTGACCTCTGTCGACATTATAGTCCAATAATTCAACCTGCAAAACCAAGAAAACTAACAGGGTAAACAAAAAAAAATCAAAAAGCTGCAATCTTTTGAGAAAAGTGAAAGGTTGAAGCTTACCTAAAAAGAGAGAGTAGATATGGGTTTGGACTAGATAGAGAAAATAACAAGATTTTTTCTTGATAAAAAAGAGTCAAGATTTGTAGCAGTATTTATAACACTGAATAAGGAGATTGTAGATCACTGATATTTGTCATTTGAAGGCAGCGGCTTTACAGTTGTACACGCGGGTGAATGGCAATGATTCCACAACCGACAACAGCTTTTCCATTCACAAGGGACTGGACTTGGGGTTATTTTTTCCAAAAATCTGTGGACTCGACCTCTCGAAAAAGAGAGAGAGAGACACACGTTGTTTTTAAGGAGAGGTGGGTTTTCGAAGAATTACAGCAATTATAAATAGGGGTGCACATTGGTTATTTTATTCGGAAAAGGATTAAAAATATCCGTAAATTATTGAAAAAGATTTAAAAATATACTTTATTTATTTTATTGGGCTAAAAATACCCCTTCATCCACCTTTTAAAATTACTTATGCCCTTTGACCGTTAGGTCAATGCTGAATTGTAAATAATAATTAGTTAAATTTCACGTGGCAACTTCTTATTGGCCAAAATTAAAACATCTAACCCATTAGAAAGATCCACCCATATCTACCCATTTTCCGTACTAACCCGCTTCAAACATTAACCCGACCCGAACATTAACTCCATAGAACAAAAGCTCCATAGAAGTTACATCGAACATATAGACGCAAATTTACTACGTGATTTTCTTTTTCTTGTTATGACATCCAATTCAATTTACATGATAGACACAAATTGCATTATATTCAAGATGAGTATAATTTAATCATTTTCACATAACAGAAAGATCTCAAAGTGATTGCTTGGAAGATATCATAAAGCGTTGGACTAACCCTAGTTTTCCGTCTCACATTATTGTCAAGAAAATCATGGCTCATTCATGTTAGGCTTTTCTTGTTTATTTAATTGTTCATGAACCTTTATTTGATGATAATGTTATACATGAGATTAATCAAGAAAATGAACATATGTAAATCCATGGGTTAGATGGAAGTGGGGCATCTTTTTTTATTTGAACTTTTTATTCGGGTCAGGTTGTGTTGGGGCGGGTTAGTCCGAAAAATGAGTAGATATGGGTGGGTCTTTCTAATAGATTAAATGTATTAATTTCGATCAACAAAAAGTTGCCACGTGAAATTTAAATAATTAATTTTTAAATTCAGCATTGACTTAACGATCAAAGGGCATAAGTGAATCAAAAAGGTGCCTGGAGGGATATTTTTAGCCCAATAGGTGGATGAAGGGTATTTTAAAACTTTTTTCAATAGTTCAGGGGTATTTTTGACCCTTCTCCATATTTTATTTGTGTTAAGAAACTTAGCTCAAAGTAGTATTATAAAATAAGAAAATAGACAAGAATGTAGGGAGAAAGAGAAAGAGTCTTATTTTTTCCATGTATTCAAGTGTGTACACTATCAATATCATGAACAATTTAGTTCTTCTAGAGCTCTTAATTGATTTTGTACTACAAGGTCTTACACCATTCATATGGTAAATGTCTCTTTCACGGAGAAAATCATATCATAATAAATTGTCATGGTCAAAATCATTATAAGCAAAACCACTTCTTGCTTTAATTTTGCCTGTGATAACATTTTATAAGGCATGACAAAATATTTTTGCATACCACATGTACGCGATCAATGACATATTCATGTAACTACACAATAATGTTCATTATATTTCTTTATCGCAAACCTCCCTTAGAGGTGAGTTGTGGTATTTATCTAACCATACATAAGCACATTATTATGCATAATCTCTATCACATATATATTTTCACATTCACTTTCAGAACTGAATCTGCATTTACAATGCTTATCATAAGTCACATTTTCAACGAATGGACTATAATCATGTGAATATGTCTCGTATTAATCGACCATATTGATACATATTTCCTTCACCTTCGAAGGATTATCTTGAGAACCCTTATTGTTCTTCTTTTTACAATTATCATAATGATGACTATTATTATTTTGGTCTTTGGCACACCCATATTTATTCGTCAGTCACTTTGACTGTTATATTGTAGTAAGTCTCAAAAGAAACTTTTGAGTTTCAAATGTATAAGTCAAAGTGGTTGACATGTTGAGACTATAAATGAAAGGAAGATTGAATATCTTCATATTACTATAATCATATCGGATAAATATAAAAGGTTACCTAACTTTCCTTCTATTTGTATTATACAAGTATAAGCACGATAATGCAATCACATGCCACAAGTAAACTAGAGGTTTACTGAAATAAATATTAGTTGACATGACCGGTTGGCCATCCCGGTTCAATTACGATGCAAAAATTAATTGAGAATTCACATTGGCATATATTGAAGAAATAGAAGATTCTTCAAGAATTCTCTTGTGCTGCTTATTCTCATGATATACCAGCTAAGGTTGGGATTGAATACCTTGATTTCTGGAACGAGTAAAAGGCCATATATTTATGGGCCCAGTCACCTACCATGTGGACTATTTACTATTATATGATTTTAATAGTGCATCTAATGTATGATCACATGTGCGTTTGTTATCAACTTGCAATTTGGATTTTGCAAGGTTGTTGCTCAAATTACTAGAGCACAGTTCCAGAATATAAATTATGATGATTTATCTTGATAATGTTGGTTTAAATCCAAGTTGGTTTAGCAGAAATTGTATGCCTCCAATTATAGTTAAACCATTGGTTATGAGAATAAAACTCCCAAATAGAAATTTGGTATGAGGTGTATTATTTAATATACAACAACACTTGTACGCATCTAGCTGTAACGACCCGGTCGCATCTAGCTGTAACGAACCGGTCGGTCGTTCCGAGAGTTATTGCCATGTTTCCCCCATTTCTGCTTCTTTATGTGTTGTTCAGCTGTGTTGTGTTGTATCGGGTTGGTAGGTTCGGGTTCAGAGTAGTTTTGGAGTGAGACACTTAGTCTCTTATTAGGAAGCTTAAGTTGGAAAAGTCAACCGGATGTTGACTTCTGAGTAACCGATATCGAATTTGGATTTTTATGGTTCAGTTAGCTCCGTTATCTGATTTTGAACTTAGGAGTGCGTCCGGAATATAATTTGGAGGTCCGTGGTAGAATTAGGCTTGAATTTGCGAAAGTTGGAAATTTGGCGATTTTGGTCGGGAGTGGAAATTAGGTATCGGGGTCGGAATGGAATACCGAAAGTTGGAGTAGGTTCGTAGTGTCATTTGTGACGTGTGTGCAAAACTTGAGGTTAATCGGACGTGGTTTGGTAGGTTTCGGCGTCATTGGCAAATTTTGGGAGTTTAGAAGTTCTTAGGCTCTAATCCGAGGTTGATTTGGTGTTTTGGTGTTGTTTTGGGTGTTCCGAAGGTTCGATTAAGTTCGTGAATTGATGTATGACTTATTGGTATTATTGGTTGAGGTCTCGAGGGCCTCGGGTGAGTTTCGGGTGATTTACGGTTTGGATTTTTAGAAGTTTGAAATGTTGTTTTCTGGTGTATTAAGGTTCTGGTGTTTTTACCTATGGATGGGGAGCCGCATGTGCGATGGTCGTAGATGCAAAGTGAAAGTCGCAGATGCAGAAATAGGTGACTGGAGCTTGAGCGCAGGTGCAGAGGTTTTGTCGCACTTGCGAGGCTGCAAGTGTGAGGCGAGAGCCGCAGATGCGGAAGTTGGACGAGTAAGTGGAAGTCGCAGGTGCAACCTTTAGACCGTATATTCGGTCGTGCAGGTGCGAGTATGGGGTCGCAGGTGCGAGATGCTTAGGCAGAAGGTATAAAAGCCATATTTCACAAATTTTAGCCCATTCTTCACCATTGTTAGCCAGTTTTTGAGCTTTGGGCAGTGATTTTCAAGGGGGAATCAAGAGACATCAGTGAGGTAAGTTCTTGGGATCTATTACGTGTGTTTATGATGATTTTTCCACTGTTTAAGCATGAAATTTGTGGGAATATGGGGTGAAGTTGAAGGGGTTAGGGCTTGAGTTTTGGAGAGTTTGAGGTGAGGATTTGAGGGACCAAACGGAGTCGAATTTTGATGAATTTGATATGGTTAGACTCGGGAGTTAACGAGCTTTCTAGTTTTGCAATTTTTGTCGAGTTTTGGGACGTGGGGCCGGGTTTTAGCCAATTTCGGGTTTTTGGCCTCTTTTTGTAGTTTTTCTTATGGAATTCGTTCCTTTAGCTTATGTTGATAGTATTGTTCTGGTTGTGGTTAGATTAAGAGCTTTTGGAGACCCGGTCAAGGGGCGAGGGCATCCCGGAGTAGGATTCTATGTTGTTAAGGTAAGTAACAGTTTTAACTATGGCTTTGAGGGTATAAACCCGGAGAATTGATACCATGTGACTGTTTGGAGGTGATACCCACACGAGGTGACGGGCGTGTGGGTGTATGCCGAGAGGGATTGAGACTTGGTCCGTCCCGTGAGGCTGTGAGTCCTAATAGCCGTTACTTGTGTCTATGTGTTTACATGTCTGTTAAACTTGTCTGCCTTCATGTTAGAGATCATGCTTAGGCTTTATTCATGCTCACATTAGTTGTACTCAGTCATAGAAATTCTTGCACATGTTTACCTCAGTCTCTATTATCTTGATGATACACTGTAATACTTGATTTGTACTGCTTTCCCTTATTCGTTGAAAACTATAAGGCTAGAGAGGTACATGACTGAGTTAGGTCGAGGGACTGTTGTGAGACATTGTATTATAGCACGTGAGTTGTCTGTGCTGATCCATATATGATATGATAGCACATGAGTTGTCAGTACAGCACGTGAGTGGTCCGTGTAGATTAGCGCTTGGGTTGTAGGAGCCCCTCCAGAGTCTGAACACCCCCGGTGAACGTAAGTACCTATTGAGCGTGTGCATTGAGGGCTGAGGGACTGAGTGACATTGTTGTGAGGTTTCATTTATTATTGATGTTACTGCATTCATCTGCTAATTGCCTGGTAGTATTTGTTGATTCATGAAATTTACCTTTTACACCTGTTTATTCTTAATTGTGAAAAGTAATAATTGAATTGTTGTGTTTAGCTCGTCACTACTACGTAGTTCCTTAGTTATTTATGTTACTTGATGAGTCGGTTGTACTCATACTACACCCTGCACTTTATGTGCAGATCCAGGTGAGTTTGAGCACGCCGATTGTTGAGTCCAGGCCGGCTTATCTTTGGAGACTGCAAGGTAGCTGCTAGCGTCCGCAGGGCCTTATTACTCCTTCTATCTTCTATTTTCTCTTTTGGGTTGTATTGATAGTTAGACAATGATGTATTAGCTTATAGATTTAGACACTCATGAATTAGTGACACCCCATGTTTGGGGCTCGTTTCCATATTTCTATATTCATTTTAAGAGTTTAGCTTGGTTTATGAGAAATTCAAATATTGAAAGTGTCTTTATTAAATTTTTATAATCAAAATAGTAGTAATATTTTGGGAAATAGGCTTGCCTTATATCACGATAGGCGCCATAACGACATTATTTAGATTTGGGCCGTGACAAGTTGGTATCAGAGCCTAGGTTATATAGGTCTCACGAGTCATGAGCGGGTTAGTAAAGTCTTGTGGATCGATACGGAGACGTCTGTACTTGTCTTCGAGAGGCTGCAGAAAAAATTTCACATTCTTGGATTCTTGTCGTGCGTTCTGTTTATTCTGGTAACTAAATATCTGTTATTTCATTCTCTCACAGATGGTGAGAACTCGTGCTATCGGTCAGGAGGGACAGCCACCAGCACCACTAGCTCGGGCCACGAGAGACCGAGGCCACGGTAGAGGCCATAGTAGAGTCAGAGGCATCGCCAGCGCAGCAGCTGGGGCAACACCTACAGATCCCCCAGTTGTCTCCGCTCAGGACCAGGTCCCCCTGGTAGATGTTCTGGCGGGGCCAGCTTAGGCACCACATATGCCTATCGTGATTCCTGGCCTTCAAGAGGCCCTGACCCAGATTCTATCAGTGTGTACGGGCCTTTCTCAGGCGGTATGAGTTACTAAGATCGCAGCCACTTCTCAGGCCGTAGGAGGCACGCAGACTCCCGCCGCCCGCACGCCGGAGAAGGTTGTTCAAGGACTTCAGACACCGGGGGAACCACTAGCCTAGCCGGTCGCAGCTTCCCAGGAACATGTAGTTCCTGCTATGCCGGAGGATGATCACCGTACGTTGGAGAGGTTTGGGAGACTCTAGCCTCCACCCTTCAGTGGCACAGAGAGAGAGGATACCCAGGATTTCTTGTACAAGTGCTAGAGGATACTCCGTATAACTGGTATTTTGGAGACTAGTGGGGTGTCATTCACCATATTTCAGTTTTCTGGGGCTGCACTCCGATGGTGGGAGACTTACGAGAGGCGTAGGCCCGCTGTCATAACACCCCTCACTTGACAGCAGTTCTCCGTGGTATTTTTGGAGAAGTTTTGCAGAGAGAGGCTGTGCAGACAGTTTGAGCAGCTTCACCATGGTGATATGTCGGTGATGCAGTATGAGATGCGGTTTTTGGAGTTGGCCCGACATGCTATCTGGTTGGTTCCCACGAACAGAGAGAGGATCATGAGGTTCATAGATGGTCTCACTTTTCAGCTACGGTTGCTTATGACCCGAGAGAGGGTGTCTGGTGATACCTTTGATGAGGTTGTCGACATTGCTCGGCAGATTAAGATGGTTTGTGGTCAGGAGAGGGTTTAGAGGGAGGCCAAGCGGCCTCGTGGACCAGGTGGATTCAGTGGTGCTCCCCATGAGGGTCAGTTTCAGCACGGTAGAGGTCGTTCATTTAGACATGCTCAGTCGGATCGCCCATTTCACCGTGGTGCATCATCTGGCCATGGTTCTCACAGTCATCAGCAGGGCCAGTCGTCATTCAGTGCACTACAAGCGCAGAGTTCTCATCATGACCTCTCCACTCAGGTATCACCGGGTAGTTCTTTTGGACATCAGGAGCAGTATTTTCGTCAGAGAAGGGGTTGTTCAAGTGCGAGGATTTTGGTCACATCATGATAGATTTCCCTAGGCTATTGGGTGGGACTCCACAGAGGATTACTCGGTCGATGTCACCAGCAACAGTTCCTACACCACCCGCCCATCCAGCTAGGGGTGGGCCTCATCCAGCGAGGGGAGGTCGCCCGAGAGGGGGGCAGATCAGGCGGTGGCAAGGCCCATTTCTATGCCCTCCCAGCCAGACCAGACGCTATTGCTTCAGATGTTGTTATTACAGGTATTGTCTCCGTCTGTCACAGAGATGTCTCTGTATTATTTGACCCTGGTTCTACATATTCATATGTTTCATCATACTTTGCTCATTTTCTAGTTACGCCCCATGAGTCATTAGTTTCACCTGTTCATGTATCTACGCGTGTAGGCAACACTATTATTGTTGACCACGTGTATCGATCATGTGTGGTGTCTATTGGGGGTATGGAGAACCGAATGGATTTGTTGTTGCTCAGCATGGTTGATTTAGATGTTATATTAGGCATGGATTGGTTATCTCCATATCATGATGTTCTAGATTGTCACGCCAAAACCGTGACCTTAGCGATGGCGGGATTTTCAAGGGTAGAGTGGAGTGGTTCTATAGACTATGTACCGAGTAGGCTGATTTCATATTTGAAGGCTCAGCGTGTGGTTGAGAAGGGTTGTCTTTCTTACTTGGCTTTTGTGAGAGATGTTAGTGTAGAGACTCCTGCCATTGATTCTGTTCCGGTGGTATGTGATTTTCCGGATGTGTTTCCTACAGACCTGCCGGACATGCCGCCTGACAGGGATATTAACTTTGGTATTGATTTAGTGCCGGACACTCAGTACATTTCTATCCTGCCATATCGTATGGCACCAGCGGAGTTGAAGGAATTGAAAGAACAACTTCAGGAACTCCTAGATAAGGGGTTTAATTCGGCGTAGTGTGTCACCTTGGGGTGCACCAGTTCTATTTGTGAAGAAGAAGGATGGTTCCATGAGAATGTGTATTGACTACATGCATTTGAACAAGGTCAAAGTCAAGAAACAGTATCATTTGCCTCGTATTGATGATTTATTTGACCAGCTTCAAGGAGCGAGGGTGTTCTCTAAGATTGATTTGATGTCCGTGTATCATCAGCTGAAGATCGGGATTTGGATATTCCTAAGACGGATTTTAGGACCCATTATGGCCATTATGAGTTCTTGGTGATGTCTTTTGGGCTGAACAATGCCCCAACAGCGTTATTGCATTTGATGAACAGTGTATTCCAGCCATATTTTGGACTCATTCGTTATTGTGTTTATTGATGACATCCTGGTGTACTCTCGTAGCCAGGAGGAGCATGCTCAGCATTTGAGGATTGTATTACAGAGATTGAGGGAGGAGAAGTTTTATGCAAAGTTCTCCAAGTATGAGTTTTGGCTTGGCTCGGTAGCATTTTTGGGGCACGTGGTGTCCAGTGAGGGTATTCAGGTGGATCCGAAGAAGATAGAGGTGGTGCAGAGTTGGCCTAGATTGTCCTCAGCTACGTAGATTAGGAGCTTCCTTGGTTTGGCGGGATATTACCGTTGCTCTATGGAGGGATTTTCGTCTATTGCTTCGCCCTTGACCAAATTGACCCAGAAGGGCGCTCCATTCAGGTGGTTGGACGAGTGTGAGGAGATATTTTAGAAGCTCAAGACTTCTTTGACCACAACTCTAGTGTTAGTTCTACCATCAGCTTCAGGTTCTTATACCGTGTATTGTGATGCCTCGAGGATAGGCATTGGTTGTGTTTTGATGCAGGAGAGTAGGGTGATTGCCTACGTCTCGCACCAGTTAAAGACCCATGATAAGAACGCATGATCTTGAGTTAGCAGCCACTGTTCACGCCTTGAAGATTTGGCGTCACTATTTGTATGGGGTTCATTGTGAGATTTATACTGATCACCGGAATCTGCAACATCTGTTTAAGCAGAAGGATATTAATTTGCGTCAGCGGAGATAGTTGGATCTTCTCAAGGACTATAATATCACTATTCTATACCATCCGGGGAAGGCCAATATGGTGGCCGATGCGTTGAGTCGTCAGGCAGAGAGTTTGGGGAGTTTAGTGTATTTTCCAGCAACAGAGAGACCGTTGGCATTGGATGATCATGCCTTCTCTTTACGTCCGTATCAGGGAGCGTCAGTATGATGACTCATACTTGCTCGTTCTTTAGGACAGGGTCCGGCGAGGTGATGCTAGGGATGTAACTATTGGTGATGACAGTGTGATGAGTATGCAGGTCCGGATATGTGTGCCTAATATAGATGGGCTTCGGGAGTTGATTCTTGAGGAGGCCCACAACTCGCGGTATTTCATCCATCTGGGTGCCACGAAGATGTACCAGGATTTGAGACAACATTATTGGTGGAGACGGATGAAGATAGATATAGTTGGGTTTTTAGCGCTGTGTCTCAACTATCAGCAGGTTAAGTATGAGCATCAGAGACCAGGTGGCTTGCTTAAGAGGTTAGATATTCCGGAGTGGAAGTGGGAGCGGATCACCATGGACTTTGTAGTTGGGCTCCTGCGGACTTCGAGAAATTTCGATGCTATTTGGATTATTGTGGATTGATCACGCTCAACTATGTCTAATAAAAGACTAAACGGGCGTTGCAAATATAATCCGGG
>MDKI01271113.1:0-21027 GCA_005239505.1 Nicotiana paniculata | reverse complement strand
CTAAGTGCGTGCCAGGAACTAGTGTCACAAGTCAATAGGCGACTAGTAGAATATACAAAAGATAATACAAGAGGTACTGTTGTCTGAAAGGATATAGACAGAAATAAAAAAAAGATAATTCCATAGCATAGATGGGAATCGCCACGGGAGGCAGCTCACCGTGCAGTCAGGTCCGGAATATGTCAAGCTCCGGTCGGATAACTAGAAAAACCAGCCCCAGAACCTGTACAGTTAAATACAGAAGTGCAGCATGACTACATACATATATATATATATATATGTACCCAGTGAGTATCCCGCCTAACCTCGAAGAAGTAGTGACGAGAGGTCGACATGATGCTCACTAAGGTCCAAAAGTATAATTTAACAGAATGTAATAAAGCAGTAGGCATGTAAGGAAGTGAAACAACAAGCATATATGTAAGATACCGAAATCCAGGAAGAATACTGAAGATAAATAAAATAACTACCACTTCACTTTTTCCCAAATATCTGCCATATCAATCTCATGATATTTAATAACAAATAAAGCATACGCATGCACGGTGAGGACAACCGGACGGAGTCACAGGATAGTCTCGCTCGTGCACTGCCGAAGGATCGATCGGCCTGTCCCAAAAGTGCACCTCTCAATCTCTCTATGCACTGCCGAAGGATCGATCGGCCCGTCCCAAAAGTGCATCTCTCAGCCTCTTTACGCACTACCGAAGGATCGATCGGCCCGTCCCAAAAGTGCGTCTCTCAATCTCTCCATGCACTGCTGAGGGATCGACCGGCCCGTCCCAAAAGTGAATCTCTCAATCTCTCTGTGCACTGCAGAAGGATCGATCGGCCCGTCCTGAAAGTGCACCTCTCAATAGAGTGGGGGAAATCACACTCCGCTCGCGAAATACAATTTGCAAAGCGGTCACATGCACAAATATTATTCCTTTTTAAAAGAGAATGCCTTTCCATGATCAAATTTCTTACAAGTTTTCTCAAAATTTCATAACTTTGGGGATGTAAACAATATGAAATGTAAATTCAGCACGCATATAGTTCATATCAAGTAAAACACAAGGCATGATGTGGGCCTAACTACCCGGACATAATAGAAATAGTCGCTACGTACGGACTCTCGTCACTTTGTACATACGTAGCCCCCACAAATTATCACATATAGTATTTAAATCACCTAGGGGGACAATTCCCCCTTACAAGGTTAGAAAGGAGACTCACCTCATGAAGAAACCACCCCTCGGATCAAGGATGCGCCCGAATCTCCGAAATCTACCCTCGACGGCTCGCAACTAGCCAAATATAGTATAATTACATCAACTCATGATCAAAGAAGAAGAATTAACCTATTAACCCAAAATCCACCATTCTTGAAGAATTACCCAATTTCAACCCCGAGCCCGCATGCTCGAATATCGAGAATTATTGAAGGGGTCGCTCACTCGTAGCCTAAGGATCAAGATTACGTAACTTATTGGAATGTTCAAATTCTTAAGAACCCTAACTTGTACTATCCAGATTCTTGATTTTTGATGTTTTAGTAATTAATTCTAGTTGAATTCCATGTAAAATTTAGGAAAATATAGAGGAATTACTCACCTTAGCATAATATAGGTCGTGGAGGGTGTTGTGCAAGCTTTAAGGCTCTCTAATGGAGTTTTTGTATGAGAAAGAATGAAGAAAACCCGTGTTTAAACATTTAAATAGGCCTGCCTACAGGGGTTTCCGCACCTGCGACCCAGGGAACGCACTTGCGGTCCCGCACCGGCGAGAAAAGAATCGCACCTCCAGAAAATGGCGAGGGGGATGGGGATCGCACCTACGGAGGGGTTTCCGCACAAGCGAACCCGCTCCTGCGGAAAATGTTCTGCACCTGCGAAGGTAGGGGGCCCCTAGGTTTTCGCACCTGCGAGCCTGGGACCGCAGGAGCGGTCCCGCACCTGCAGCTGGGCAATCGCACCTGCGGTCACACCAGCAACAGCTGCACCAGCAGTTGTTTTAGCTGGTTTTTTGGCCTCGTTAGGTGCCCGGGAGGCACCTGGGTCCACCCGATCCCTAATCAAAATATACCAACGAGTCCCAAATCATAATACGGACTCGTTCGAGCCTTCGGAACACCCAAAACAACGCTAAAACTCAAAATCACACCCCCAAACCCTAAGAACCAAACTTAGGAATTTTAAGTTTTCTAGACTTTGCTCACAACGCGCCGAATCGATCTATACAACTCGGAATGATCCCAAATTTTGCAGGCAAGTCATAATTAACATAACGGAACTATTACCGGTCTCGAAATTCTGTTTGGACCTCGATAACACAAAAACATGTCCCAAACCAAAATATGAACTTGAGGAACTTCTTATTTCAATATTGGGCGCCGAAATGTCCCTGGGTCATTAGAAACCAAATCCAAACATACTCCCAAGTCCGAAATCATCACATGAAGCTACCAAAATCGACGAAACTCGATTCCAAGGTCGTTTACCCAAAATGTTGACCGAAGTCAAACTTGGCCTTAAAGGCCAACCTTAAGGAACCAATTATTCCTATTGCACTCTAAACACCTCCGAATCCCGGACCATCAGTCCCCGCAAGTCATAAATCATAAAAATTCTCTACGGGAAGTTTCATTTGGGGGAACGGTGTCCGATAATGCCAACCGACCGGTCGGGTAGTTACATTCTCCACTTCTTAAACAAACGTCCGTCCTCGAACGGGTCTAGAATCATACCTGAAGTGTTGAATAAGTGTGGATATCTGCTCCGCATGTCCTCCTCGGACTCCCAGGCCGCCTCCTCAACTGGTTGGCCCCTCCACTGGACCTTTATGGCAGAAAATCTCTTGGACCTCAACTGGCGGTCCTGCCTATAAATAATAGCAACTGGCTCCTCCTCGTAGCCCAAGCTCTCATCCAACTGAATAGTGCTGAAATCAACCACATGAGAGAAATCGGCGTGGTACCTCTGGAGCATGGATACATGAAAAACTGGGTGAACTTCTGATAAACTGGGAGGCAAGGCCAGCACATAAGCAACCTCCCCAACTCGTCTCAACGCCTCGAATGGACCTATAAACATCGGGCTCAACTTTCCCTTCTTCCCAAACCTCATAATACCCTTCATAGGCGAGACTTTCAACAGGACCCTATCTCCCTCCATAAACGATACATCACGCGCCCTCCGATCTGCATAACTCTTCTGTCTGGACTGTGTTGTACGAAGCCTCTCCTGAATCAACTTCACTTTCTCCAAGGCATCCATCACCAGGTCGGTGCCAAATAACTTAGCCTCGCCAGTCTCAAACCACCCGATAAGAGAACGACATCGCTGACCATACAAAGCCTCAAATGGTGCGATCTCGATGCTGGACTGATAACTATTATTGTAAGCAAACTCGGCCAAAGGCAAAAACTAGTCCCACTGACCCCCGAAATCAATCACACATGCCCGGAGCATGTCCTCCAATATCTGAACTGTACGCTCTGACTGACCATCAGTCTAAGGGTGAAATGGTGTGCTGAGGTCTATCTGGGTGCCCATCTCACTATGCAATGCTCTCCAAAACTGCGAGGTGAACTGAGGACCTCGATCTGATATAATGGACACCGGCACACCATGAAACCGGACTATCTCCCGAATGTAGATCTGGGCCAACCTCTTAGATGTATAAGTATTAGCCACTGGAATGAAATGCGCCGATTTGGTCAATCTATCCATAATGACCCAAACCGCGTCAACCTTTTGCGAAGTCCGAGGCAACCCAACCACGAAGTCCATAGCAATGCGCTCTCATTTCCACTCAGGAATGGGCATCTGCTGAAGTAGGCCTCCTGGCCTCTGGTGCTCATACTTAACCTGCTGGCAGTTAAGGCACCTGGTCACATACTCCACAATGTCCTTCTTCATTTGCCCACCAGAAATGCTGCTTCAAATCACAATACATCTTCGTAGCACCAGGGTGAACAGAATACCGAGAACTGTGAGCCTCCTATAGAATCCTCTCCCTCATTCCATCAATATTAGGTACACATAAGCGGCCCTGAAGTCTCAGAACGCCATCCTCACTAATAGCAACCTCTTGGCCCTACCCTGAACAACTATCTCCCGAAACTCTGCTAAGCACGGATCATAGAACTGTCGGGCCTTAATCTCTCCCAATAATGAAGACTGAGCAACCGCATGTGCCAAAACTCGACGAGGCTCTGAAAGGTCTAATCTCACCAGGCGATTGGTCAAGGACTGAATGCCCAAGGCTAGAGGTCTCTCCTCTGCTGCAATATAAGCCAAGCTACCCATACTCTCAGCCTTCCTGCTCAAAGCATCTGCCACCACATTAGCCTTGCCCGGGTGATAAAGAATGGTGATATCACAATCCTTCAACAACTCAAGCCATCTGCGCTGCCTCAAATTAAGATCCTTCTGCTTGAACAAATGATGCAAGCTACGGTGGTCTGTATAAACCTCACCGGACACTCTATACAAATAGTTCCTCCAAATCTTAAGAGCATGAACAATCGCCGCCAACTCCAAATCGTGCACAGGGTAATTCTTCTCATGAACCTTCAGCTGGCGTGAAGCATAAGCAATAACTCTCCCCTCCTGCATCAATACACACCCCAAGCCAACGCGTGAAGCGTCGCAATATACCGTGTACATCCCAGAACCGGAAGGCAATACTAGAACTGGTGCTGAGATCAATGTTGTCTTGAGCTTCTGAAAGCTCGCCTCACACTCGTCAGACCATCGAAACGGGACATTCTTCTGAGTCAATCTAGTCAATGGAGCTGCAATAGAAGAGAAACCCTCCATAAATCAGCGATAATAATCTGCTAGGCCCAAAAAGCTCCTGAACTCTGTAGCTGAAGTAGGACGCGACCAACTCTGAACTGCCTCGATCTTATGAGGATCAACCTTGATACCCTCTCCGGATACCACATGACCCAAAAATGCCACGAAAACCAACCAAAACTCACACTTAGAGAAATTAGCATATACCTTTTGTTCTCGCAAAGTTTGGATCACAACTCTCAAATGCTGCTCGTGCTCCCCCAGGCTACGGGAGTAAATCAAAATGTCATCAATTAAGACAATGACGAAGGAATCAATATATGGCCCGAACACCCTATTCATCAAGTTCATGAATGCTGTTGGGGCATTAGTCAAGCCAAAGGACATCACCAGGAACTCATAGTGGCCATATCTCGTACGAAAAGTAGTCTTCAGAACATCTGAAGCCCGAATCCTCAAATGATGATACCCCGATCTCAAATCAATCTTAGAAAACACACGAGCACCCTGCAGCTGGTCAAACAAATCATTGATGCGCGGCAAGGGATACTTGTTCTTAATGGTGACCTTGTTCAGCTGGCGGTAATCAATACACATCCGGATAGACCCATCCTTTTTCTTCACAAATAAGACTGGAGCACCCCACGGTGATATATTCGGTCTAATGAACCCCTTAGCTAACAACTTCTCAAGCTGCTCCTTCAACTCCTTCAACTCTTTCGGATCCATATGATACGGAGGAATGGATATAGGCTGGGTGCCTGGAGCTAAATAAATGCAGAAGTCAATATCACGGTCCGGAGGCATGCCTGGAAGATCCGAAGGAAATACATCAGCATACTCTCAAAAAACTGGCACAGAATCAATCATCGGAGA
The DNA here is from genome assembly GCA_005239505.1 of Nicotiana paniculata. Lineage (NCBI taxonomy): Eukaryota > Viridiplantae > Streptophyta > Magnoliopsida > Solanales > Solanaceae > Nicotiana > Nicotiana paniculata. The sequence continues at coordinate 15,367 of MDKI01271113.1, read as the reverse complement.
CTCGGCGGTGGTGTCCCGCACATAAGTCAAATAGGCTAGACAACCCTTCTCGACCATATGTCAAGCCTTCAGGAATGAAATAACCCGGATGTCTGCGTTAACTGAAGGACCCCTCCACTCCAGCCTAGGTGACTCAGGCATGGATAAGGTAACTGTCTTGGCATGGCAATCAAGCACTACATGATTAGGAGATAGCCAATCCATGCCTAGAATAACCTCAAAATCAACCATGTCGAGCAATAAAAGATCAGCTCTGGTCTCGAACTCACAGAAGGTGATCACACAAGATCGATACACCTGGTCTACCACCACAGAGTCGCCTACAGGAGTGGACACATATATAGGAGATCCCAAAGACTCTCGAGAGACATCCATAAAAGGAGAAAATAAGGCTGAAACATATGAATAAGTGGATCCTGGATCAAACAATACTGAAGCCTCTCTACCACATACTGAATAATACTTGTGATCACGGCGTCTGAGGCCACTGCATCTGATCTGGCCGGAATAGCATAAAACCTTGCTGGAGCACCTAAAGACTGAGCCCCGCCAGAGTGAACAGGAGTTGCCTGACCTCCCCCTGACTGGCCCCCACCTCTAGAATGACCCCTGCCAGCCTGTCCTCCACCTCTAGGTGGCCGGACTGCTGGTGTCAGACCCATCGGCTGATAGCTCTGCTGCACGGCCTTGCCCGATACTGGGGACACTTCATCCTCATATGACCTGGCTCTCCACACTCATAACATTACCCATGTGGCATAGTCTGCTGCCCCGAGGAAGATCCTTGAAGGGTCGGAGGGCGATGAGAGCCCTCAGGCATAGCACTGAAATAAGGATCGGAGGATCTTTGATGACTGGAATGACCACTGTGTAACTCTGAATGGATGGAGGACGGTAGGAACGCTCTGGAATGGTATTGAAATGAGGCCTCGCTGGAATACCTCGATGAGGTGGTTGAGGTGCTGAGTATAAGGGCCTGCTGGGCTGACCACTACTATGCTGACCCCTGCCCCTAGTTGGGGCACCTCTGAAATCCCCTGAGAACCTAGCCCTCTTGTCCTGCTGACCCTACTCCCTGCTCCTCAACCGGTAACCCTCGATCCTACGAGCAATCTCCACAACGAGCTGATAAGGGGTACCCATCTCCACCTCTCGAGCCATGGTGGATCTAATACCTGGATACAACCCTGCCACAAACCTCCAAACTCCCTCAGCATCGGTGGCCAATATCATAAGAGCGTGGCATGACAGCTCTAAAAATCTGGCCTCATAATCTGTCACGGACATCTTCCCCTGCTCTAACCACTCAAACTGACCCCTCAGCTCTTCCCTCTCAGAGGGTGGAATATATCTATCCAAGAACATCTGTGTGAACTGCTCCCAAGTGATAGTAGGAGAATCGGTTGGCCGGTCGTTTTGCGTTATCGGACCTTGTTCCCCTAAATGAAACTTCCCATAGCGGCTTGTTGTGATTTATGACTTGTGGGTGCGGGTGTTCCGGGATTCAGAAGTGTTTAGAGCAATATTAGAACACTTGGTTCCTTCAGGTTGACCTTTAAGGCCAAGTTTGACTTCGATCAATATTTTTAGTAAACGACCTCGGAATCGAGTTTTGACAGTTCAGATATCTTTGTATGATGATTTTGGACTTTGTCATATATTCGGAATGGGTTTCGGATGACCCGGGAGCGTTTCGACGCCCAATATTGAAATAAGAGTTCCTTAAGTTCCTATTGTGGTTTGGGACGTGTTTTGTGTTATCAAGGTTCGAATGAAATTCTGAGACCGAAAATAGTTATGTTATGTCATTTATGACTTGCCTGCAAAATTTGGTGTCATTCCGAGTAGTATAGGTTGGTTCAGCGCGTTGTTAGCGAAGTCTAAAAAACTTAAAGTTCCTAAGTTTGGTTCTAGGGGTTTTGAGGTGTGATTTTGAGTTGTTGCGGGTGTTCCGAAGGCTCGAGTGAGTCTTTATTATGATTTGGGACTTGTTGGTTTATTTGGACAGGGGATCGGGTGGGCTCAGGTGCCTCTCGGGCACCAAATGAGGCCAAAAACTAGTTGAAGCAGTTGTTGGTGCACCCGAACTGGTGTGACTGCAGGTGTGGTTGCCCAGTCGCAGGTGTGGGACCGCTCCTGCGGTCCAGGCCTCGCAGGTGCGACCCCCAGGTGGGTTACCCATTTTTCGCAGGCGCGGGCTCCTTTCCGCAGGAGCGGACTCCATCCCGCAGGTGCGAGCCCAGGCCCTTGTCCCATTTTTTTGCAGGTGCGAGACTGCAGGTGCGATCGTCGAGTTGCAGGTGCGGAAACCTCTGTAGGCAGAAAGGTCTTTAAGTGCTCATTCCCACACCATTTTCTTCCACCATAGGCAATTTTGAGAGCTTGGAAAAGAGCCCCACGACCCAGCCACTGAGAGATAAGTAAATTCTATCCCAAGATTAGTTAATGCATGAATTCCTAGTTGAATCTAACTACCTAATTAGTGAAAAAACTAGGAATTGGGTAGTAACCTAGGGCTTTCGATAATTTGAGAATTTTCCGTGAATTGGCTATGAAATCATACAAAAATCATATATTAATGATCCTTAGGCTGTGGGTGAGTGTTCCCTTCGAGAATTTTTGAAATTCGAGCATGCCGGCCCGGGGTTGGATTATAGGATTTCTTCAAGAATGATGAATTTGACTAAATAGTTTACATAACGTTTGATTAGTTTTGAGTCCTTGGGTGATGAGTTCGGAGTTTCGGGTGCATTCTTGACCCGGGGAGTAGGTTCGACGCGAGGTGAGTCTCTTTTCTAACCTTGTAAGAGGTAATTGTCCCCATAGGTGATTATAAATGGTGGTTTGTCCTTATTTGCGGGGGCTGCGCACACACGAAGTGACGAGAGTCCGTGCATAGCTACTATTATGCCTTGTCCGGTAGTTTAGGACTCACAAGCATGCTTTATGTGTTGTATCTGTGATCTTGCATATGGATTAAGTAGTCTAGTATCCTCGAATCTCACATGTGAATGCCTAAGGAGTTATGCTTTGAAGTTGACATTATTAAATTCTCACCCTGTTAGTATGTTCCCTGCTAAATTATCTGGAATCTCCTGCTAATCATGTATTTATACGGGAACCCGAGTCGCATGAATGATTCACGAGCGGGGTAGTCCTAGTATTTTATTAACCCGAGTCGCATGAATGATTCACGAGCGGGGTAGTCTTAGTATTATATTAACCGTGTCGTATGTTTGATTCACGAGCGGGGCAGATAGATGCATCTATGGTTCGGGCCGTTCGACCCTTGGCAGTGCACATTTACTTTTCACGTCGTAACGACCGTACGTTCATAGCCTGTTATATGCTTGGTGATTTATGATAAGCCCTGTAATTGTAACTGTTGATTTCATGAAAGAACGAAGGTTAAATAGCTTGTATGCCATGGAAAGGGATGGCGTGGGGGTACTAGAGATTGTTAATTGATGCTCATTTCCCTATTACTGTTCATTACTGCTATTACTGATTAGCATGTATTCATTTCACATTTTATGACCCTAGTAACTATCACATAGACCTATCATCACTACTTCTTCGAGGTTAGGCGGATTACTCACCGGGGACATATATGTTTATGTACTCATGCTACGCTTCTGTACTTAATTGTACAGGTTCTGAGGTTGGTGCATCTAGTTATCCGACCGGAGCTTGACCCTGGGAGTATATTCGGGACCTGACTCCACGGTGAGCTACTTGGCGATTCTCAGTAGCACTACGGAGTTATCTTTGTTTATTTCTGTCTACTTTCTCCAGACAGTAGAATAGTTTATTTCATCTTTTGTATATTCTACTAGTTCGCCTGTAGACTTGTGACACTAGTTCCTGGCACACACATAGTAGACTTTATATTTTTGGGATTGTATATATTGGTTCATGATCCTCGTGGCTACCTTTACTTAAGTAGGTTAATTTATCCGCTTCTACTTAAATGTTCTAAGCTTAAAATTTGGCAAGTGTGGGGATGCTTTGTCAAATAAGGATAATTTCACTAGTAAACAAATTGTTGGCTTTCCTGATCCCGGTGTTGGGCACCATCACGACCTGAGTTAGGATTTTGGGTTGTGACATTTAAAATTTCTTTCCGAAATTCTCTACATTTATAGCAAAACTCTCATTTATAAAATAATTTAAAACTTTAACACCATTAAAGCATACATAAAACCAATCCCATAACTAGTGTCACCGAGCCATGAGCTACTATATCTATAATGTCAAAATACAGAGCTGACATAATAGTGTCTGAAAGAAAGAAATAAATATGACAGGAAGATAGAGAGGGAGGAAACGAGGCTGCAATCTCCAACTGCTACCTCGAAGACTCCAAAAGAAACCCTGACCGCAAATCAGCAACCGCTACCAGTCCCGATGTACCTAAATCTGCACACGAGGTGCAGGGGGTAACGTGAGTACACCAACTCAGAAGTAACGAACCCAAACTATGGGCTGAGAGGTAGTGACGGACTAAACCTCAGTGGATATATCAAGAATCAATGCACAGGAATTTAGGCATGTTCGCAGTTATCTAATAGATAATGAAAGAGGATAAGTTCAGGTACGAACAGCAAACCATGTATAGCTCAATATACTCTACATGCCAATGTATCAACTGTATGAAATTCTCATAGTGCTCCCACTCTCATATGCAAGTACACTCAGTACTGTATAAGGCTCGGGGGCCCTGGGAAGATTCATTCCGGAACATATACACATGTGATAGTAGTCACTCAGTACTGAGGAAGGCCGAGCCATCCCTATGGAGAAGATCCATCTCCAGATAATGATACACCTCACAAGAACTCGATACAGTATATGGCTCAATGTCCTAGGGAAGATCCATCCCAAAATACGTATACAAATCGCTGACATCACTCGCTCAGTACCGAGGAACAGGCCAATCCAGCCTCGTGGAGAAGATCCATCTCCAAGTATAAACACTTCGGAAAAGATCCATGTTCAAGGAAGATCCATCCCTCAAATATAATCACTTCGGACAAGATCCATGTCCAGGGAATATCCATCCCTCAAATATCACTGCGCTCACTGGGGGTGTAAAGACTGCGGAGGGGCTCCTATTGGCCCAAGCGTTATATCAAGCCAACGAAGGCATGATCAAAGTAATGTTGCGGTGTGCAGTCTGATCTCATAACTGTCTCAATAACAGGCTCTCATCCTCACTCAGCCATTACTCTCCAGTCTCGCTCACATGGGCTCACATATGCATGAACTAGCCCGAAACAATGATAAATATATAAAATCAACAATTGCCAAGACTGAGGCATGAAATGATATGCTATGACAGGACTGAGTATACAAAATCAAATAAACACATAAGGAGATAGTGTATTGGTAAAAAAGAGCTTCACACGTGTAATAAATATTGATGACTTAGCAGTCTACGTGGAGCAATGAAGACACGACAGCTGGACGGGACTCTATGAAGAGGTATGAGGAAAAGAGGCACGGCAAATCACACCCACGAGTTAATTAGCTACGAAAGTTTCAACCTGATTGAGAAGATGAAGAGACACGGTCAAAATGTATCTGGGCGGAACAAAGGGCTGATTCAGAGATCTTCAATTAGTGATCCACACGTTACACAACATTCACGCAACAGTTACGGTTACTTATTGTAACGTTACATTAATGTCATAATTAGTCATTAATGCTCAATCACTGAAAAGGGCAGACGTTATATTAGGAAATTCCCTATATAAAGGAGTAAAATATAACCTGTAAGGGACATCCGAACTACTATTGCAATACACTTTACTTTTCGTGCATCTCATTGATTTTTCTTTATTTAATTACTTACAATAATCAGTCTTGCCTTGGTTATCAGAAACCCGTGTTCATCCAGAAAATAGCTTTGGTCAAAAGATCTAATTCTTTGGTTAAACAAATTGGTTCCGTTACTGGGAATCTAATAATCTTTGTTTGCTTTTCAAGCGATATCCTCTGAACTATGTTGAACTCCAACGACAACAACCAACAGAGGAATGGAACCCCAGTTCCATCACCTTAAGGAACCCCACGTGGCTCAAGGGAACAATCCCCAGAAATATCCAATAACAACAACGATAATAATGATCAAACGGTAGAACAAGATCGGGTAAAGCAAATTATTGCAGAGTATGTGAGACTGGCTTTGCAAGAATTTGCGAGGGGATTATCAGCAGCGTCACCTGCACCACTGACACCACCCCCCAATAATACCATCAACCGTGGAAAATCCTCAGTCTGGGTTGGAAAACTCAGGAAGGGGAGATACTCCTAATTAATCTCTTGAAGCGAGACCAGGTATGTCTAATAACTCTGAATTACAGACTTTATTACTAACTTTGCAGAAACAGGTGAAGGAACAAAACGATCAAATCGAACAAATTCCTGGAGTACCACATGTTATCAAGGGCATTGACGTTGATAGATATTCTCAACAACCTTGGAAACCAAGCGCATCACCCGTACCTATTCCCAAGAAGTTTAAAATGCCTGACGTTCCTAAGTATGACGGGACAACCGACCCAAGCGACCAGAGTGAAGGGAAACGACTTAAGAAAACAAGAAATTGAGTCGGTCCTAGTTAAAAAGTTTGGACAAACACTTACCAAAGGGGTGCTAACCTGGTATTCTCTTCTCCCTGAAAACTCTATTGATTCTTTTGTTGATCTTGAAGATTCTTTCATAAAGGCACACTCTGGTGCACAAAAAGTCGAGAAAAGGATGGAAGACATCTTTAAAATAAAACAAGGAGACACGGAACTACTTCGTGAATTTGTAGACAGGTTTCAACGAGAAAGAATGCAACTACCAAGGGTGCCTGATAATTGGGTAGCCATGGCATTTGCAAGTAATCTAAATGACAAAAGCTCAGAATCCACGAGGAGACTCAAAGAAAGCTTGAGAGAATTCCCAGCTACAACGTGGAACGATGTTTATAACAGGTACAGTACTAAACTTTGAATAGAAGAAGATATCATTGCTCGTTCGAAAGATGAAGATCATACCAGATCCAGACGTTTCGAATCAGATAGGAGATCAGGTAAAAATAGGTACAATCCTTACTTGGGACCATCGAGACGTGAAACTCATCCCAGGTTCGAAAACACCAGGTCAGATTATAGACCACCAAGCAGAGATGCGAGCTTGTCCTCGTCTAGATCCAGAAAGGATCAAGATGAACGACCTAGAGGTAATGCACGAATTCGGGATCACACCTTCAATGTAAGTACCTCCGAACTAATTTCAGTATTAAGAAATATGGGTAATAAGGTTCGATGGCCCAAAGAAATAAGGTCAAACCCGAATAAGAGGAACCCAGATTTATAGTGTGAATTCCATAATGATCATGGACACAAAACTGCAGATTGCAGATTTTTGCAAGGTGAGGTAGAACAATTATTGAAACAGGGCTATTTAACAGAATTGTTTAGTGAAAAAGGTAAACATGCATACATGAAGAACAGGCAGGAGCCCCCAAAACCTCCATCTCCAAAACAAACCGTCAACGTTATACACAGAGGTGAAGAAGTAAACAGAGTGGTCTGTAAAGCAGCCATGAAGTTCACAATTACACACAGAAAGCGGGTTCGTGAAAATCTGGAAGCAGACGATATAACCTTTGATGATGCAGATATCGGCGGATTAATGCTTCCTCACAATGATGCTCTGGTAATATCCTTACTTATTCATGACACTAACGTAAAAAAGAGTGTTGATTGATCCAGGTAGTTCAGTCAATATCATTTTGCTAAGAGTCGTGGAAGAAATGCTATTGGGGAATCAATTATCCAAAGGCACGAGCCATATCGGGGTTTGATAACTCTACGGTTATAACAAAAAGGGAAGTTGAACTTAGCACTTATGCTGAAGGAGTAATAAAAAATACCAGGTTCCAAGTCATCGATACTGACATGGCTTATAACATGATCATGGGAAGGCCATGGATCCACGACATAAAAGCAATACCATCCACCTTGCATCCGGTAGTTAAATTCCCCTCTGGCTGGGGGATTCAGCAAATTAGAGGCGATCAGCAAACCGCGAGAAATATAAATTTTGTGGTACACTACAACAAAAAAATAGAGGTGGAAGAATCAAAATATAAGGGAATCTCCCAAGCAGGTAACGCCGCCCAAACAGGTATGGAAGAAATTACTACCCAAATAGGTACGGAAGGTATTATTGCTGAAGCAGGTACGAAAGAAGATACTCAGGAGAAGGTGAATCAAGTCACCATGGAAGATGAATTGGACCATACAGATGTAGATTCCAGATCGGAAGTCATTCATGAACCGGAGGAAGACGAGCACATCAAAACAACTACGGAAGAGCTCGAAGTTGTTCCATTGTTTGAACAAAAACCTGAACAGAAAGTGCATATAGGCACGAGGCTGAGCCCGGTTGAAGAGGTAAGTTAATTAATTATTTAAAGGCTAACGCAGATTGCTTTGCGTGGTCCGACTCAGATATGACAGGTATCCCACTATAAGTGATGACTCATAAACTAAATGAAGATCCATCCTTCGTACCTATTAAGTAGAAGAAAAGAAAGCAAGGACCATTCAAGAACCAAGTAATTGACGAAGAGGTACAGAAACTCTTGAAAATTGGTTCGATACGAGAGGTAACGTACCCTAACTAGCTAGCTAACATTATGGTAGTACCTAAAAAGAATGGCAAATGGAGAGTATGCGTAGATTATACTGATTTAAATAAAGCATGCACCAAAGATTCATTCCCATTACCACATATGATCAAATGATTGATGCCACCTCAGGTCATGAATTTTTAAGCTTTCTAGATGCGTATTCTGGTTATAATCAGATTAAAATGGATCCCTCAGACGAGGAAAAAACCTCTTTTATTACAAACAGGGGGACTTATTATTATAAAGTTGTAACGACCCGACCGATCATTTTGATCTCTAGCGCGTCATTCAGTGGTTTGAAGTCATGAGCAGCTCCATTTCAGGTATTATGACTCGTAGGCATGTCCGGAATTGAATTTCGGGAAGTTCAGAGTCAAATTGGAAAGAAAATTCTCATTTAAGAAGCCTTAAGTTGGAGAAATTGGCTAAGATTGGAACTTTGAGTAAACGACCTCCGAATCAGGATTTGAAGGTTCCTACAGGTTCGTATGATGATTTCGGACTTGGGCGTATGTCCGGATCGGGTTTTGGATAACCCGGGAGCGTTTCAGCGTATATTGTGGAAGTCAGCATAAGAAATTTCCTAAGTTTGGCTTGACGCGCATTTCAGTGTTATTGATATCCATTGGGGATTCTGAGTCTGGGAATAGCTTTGTATGGTGATTCTGGAGTTGGGAGCACAATCGGAAGTGAATTCGGATGTCCGAAGGTCATTTTGAAGTCATTTGGCTAAAGATAGGAATTTGAAGGTTTTTGAGAAACCCGACCGGAAGTGGAAATTTTGATATCGAGGTCGGAATGTGATTCCGGAAGTTGGAGAAGGTCCGTAATTTCAAATATGACTTGCGTGCAAAATTTGGGGCCAATCGGACGTGATTTGATAGGTTTCGGCATCGGATGTGGAAGTTTGGAATTTCAAGTTCTTAAAGTTTGAATTTTAGTGTGATTCGTGATTTCGTCGTTATTTGCTATGATTTGAGGCCTCGAGCAAGTCCGCATTATGTTCTGGAATAGGTTGGTGTAATTGGATGGGGTCCCAGAGGCCTCGGGTGGATTCGGGGAGGTTAACGGATCAAGTTTGGAGTTTGAAGAAGTGCTGAGATTGCTGTCATCTGGTGTGACCGCACCTGCAAGGATTTGGTCGCAGGTGCGGCTTTGGCGCCGCAGGTGCGAGATGTTGGTGGCTTGTCTAGGAACTCAGGTGCAACGTAATTTCCGCACCTGCAAAGGCGCAGATGCAGACAATGGGGTGCAGGTGCGAGTTTTGGCTGGAGCTGAGGAAGCCGCAGGTGCGGGAGTTTGGGCGCACCTGCGGGAGCACAGGTGCGAAGATTGGATCGCAGGTGCGAAAATAGGCCTGGGCAGAATGTTATAAAATCGAGATTCTTGGCTCATTTTGTTCCATTATTTCTTTGGTTTGGACGACTTTAAGGAGCTTCAAGAGGGATTTTCATTGCATCACAAGGTAAGTTATTCCAACTCCTTTTTAAGTTAAATGCATGGTCTAGGCATGGATTTGGACATGAAAGATTGAGGAAAATTGGGAATTTTGAAGAAAACCTAGAAAATTTTATTTTGGATTTCTACCACGAACTGAGCATGAATATTTGAGTAAAATAATATATTTGAGCTAGTAAGGTTGTGGGACAGTTTATCTTCGAGAAATTTCGGAATCTGGGCACGTGGGCCGAGGGCATTTTGGCCAATTCACTGAGCGGAGTTGCGAAATTATATAATTTGAATTGTTGCAAATATTAGAGTATATTTTCATTGGTTTGTCGTTATTTGGATAGTTTTGGGGCGCTGTGCGTCCATTGGAGTCGTCGGAAGGGCTTGGAGGCCGTTTATGGAATTTCGGAGCGAGGTAAGTCTCCTTTCTAACTTTGTGAGGGGGAATTGTCCCCCTAGATGAATTAATTAAGTATGTGCTACTATCTGGGGGGGCTACGTACGCACGATGTGATGGGAGTCCGTGCGTAGCTACTATTATGCCTTGTCCGGGTAATCTAGGACCCACTAGCATGCCTTACGTGTTGTACATGTGATCCTGCCAATAATATTAGACTGTTAATGTTATTGAATCGGTAATTTATTTCCTAAGAAGACTATAGTATACCTTTCTTAATCATTTAGAAAGAGAATTGATTCATCTGTGAATAATTGTATTCCTGATAAGGTTATATTAATTGAACATTATTAAACTTGGCAAATGAGTTTCAAAACAAAGATTTAAATGCTATTTTTCGTGTTCCTTTAAGAAGAATTTTACCACTTTCCTGAGTAACTGCTTTCTTGATAAAAATGTGGACTTATTGTGTGAATATGTGTATCTATGGGAGCCTGAGTCACATGTATGATTCACGAGCAGGATAACCCTGTATTTATGTATAACCGCGTCGCATGATCGGTTCGCGAGCGAGGCAGATAGATGCATCTATAGTTCGAGCCGTTCGACCCTTGGCAGTGCACAGTTTATTATTGTTGGTCCGCGCCGTTCGACCCTCGGCATTGCTTGCGCATGATATTTACTGCGTATTTGCTGTGATTTTACCTGATTACTGGCCTGGAAATTTTAAGTTGTCGACTGAAATGACAGAGAATTAAAGTTATTAAAATTTTGGGAGAAGTTGTTCTTTCCCATTGATTATTTGTTATTTGATTAAATCATCCATGTTTGATTATTCGTTATTGAAATGACGAAGATTTAAAGTGTTAAATGTAGAAGGGTTGATATTATTTATTCCTGGTTTTAATAAATTGCCTATGACATTCATGCTTAGTGTCTCACTTGATTATGCTAAATTAACCTCTAGCAAGTGTCAAATCAACCTCTCGTCACTACCTCTCTGAGGTTAGGCGGGATACTTACTGAGTACACATTGTTTTTGTACTCATGCTACACTTGCTGTGCATTTTTATTGCACATGTACTTTCATAGCGATGTGGCTGGTTCGGAGACTTAAGCGAGCTGCATCATCCGGAGGCGATCCGCAGCTGACAGAGTCTCCCTCATATTGTATTTATTTCCATTTTAAATTTTCTTGTCCAATTTGTATTTCGGACAAGCTTTGTAGTATTTGTGAAATTCCTAGAATTTGACACCGAGTTCTGGGATGTGTATGGGATGTATTTTATAAAAATGGAATATTAAACTGTCATATTTACTTAACGAATTTTTGTTTAGTTATTACTAATAAGTTAAAGGTAATGATTTCAAAAATGTTAAAACGGGAATTTTATTTGAACTAATTAATGATTAGCTTGCCTGACGATGGTGTCCGGTACCATCACGACCTTGATAGATTTTGGGTCGTGACAAAAGTCATGCCCTTTGGCTTAAAAAAACGCTGGAGCCACCTATCAAAGGCTAGTGACCAAGATGTTCCAGGAACATCTGGGAAAACGATGGAAGTTTACATCGATGACATGATGGTAAAATCAACAAGGGAGGAAGACCATTTCCAGCACCTCTCTATTTCCTTTGACATTTTATGCAGGTATAATATGAAGCTGAATCCAGAAAAATACGCTTTTGGCGTAGAATCAGGTAAATTCTTGGGTTTCCTTGTATCAGACAGGGGAATAGAGGTAAATCCTGATCAAATTAAAGCTATATAAGAAATACCTGATGTACTTATAAACAAAAAAGAAGTTCAAAGACTAACGGGAAGAATTGCAGCCTTAGGAAGATTTATTTCCAAATCTTCCGAGAAAAGTTTTAAATTATTTGCAGTTCTCAAAAAGCAAAATCGATTCGAATGCACTGAAGAATGTCAACATGCTCTCAAAGACCTAAAGGCGTATCTATAAAAACCTCTGTTTCTGTCAAAGCCAAAGGAGGGGGAGAGGATGTACGTCTACCTTGCCGTCTCGAAAATTACTGTAAGTGCAGTATTGGTAAGGGAGAATAAATGTAAACAATCTCCTATTTGTTATATAAGCAATACATTACTAGATGCTGAAATATCCACATCTAGAAAAGTTAGCCTTAGCTCTAATCATTGCATCTAGAAAATTAAGGTCATACTTTCAATGTCATCCAATCACAGTTCTGACCTCGTATCCATTAAGAAACATACTACATAAACAAGAACTATCAGGAAGATTAGCCAAGTGGGCCATAGAATTAAGTGAGCATGAAATAATATATCAGCCTAGGACTGCAATCTAGTCTCAAATCTTAGCTGATTTTGTCGCTGACTTTAGTAATAGCATTGTCCCTGAAGTGGAAAAAGAGTTACAACTCTTTAACTGTGCTAATCCGGGTCTATGGACCCTATTTACCGATGGTTCTTCCCATATAAAAGGTGTCAGCTTAGGCATAGTCTTAATATCACCCACGGGTGAAAAGACACGACAAGCTATCAAATGTTATCCTATAACTAACAATAAAGTAGAGTACGAAGCTGTCATTACAGGACTAGAACTCGCACGAGAACTTTCAATCGAGCAAATCGTAATCAAAAACGATCCCAACTGGTAGTAAATCAGATGCAGGGGACTTACATCGCTCGAGAGACTCGGATGCAGCAATATCTGGAAAAGGCACGAGAGCTCGTGAGACAATTCAAAACATGGAAGGTAATACAAATACCTAGAGAGGAAAATGCATAGCCAGATGCATTAGCTAATCTCGTAGCAGTCACGGAAGTAACAAACAAAGACAATGCAATTGTCGTTCATCTATTCCATTCAGCAATCGACCAGGACAGAAATAAGGTAACTTTCAACAATTTAACCTGGGACTGGAGAAATGAAATCTTAAATTTTTGCAGAATGGCACCGTACCTGAAGACAAGAAAACAGCTCAAGCACTTCGCCGCAAAGTTGCACGGTACTGCCTCATTCGCAACTTATTATATCGCAAGATGTTCGGAGGGCCCCTAGCAAAATGCCTCGGACCTAACCAAATGGAGTTCGTGATGAAAGAAGTCCACGAAGGACACTGTGGAAATCACTCAGGGGAGAGATCCTTGGTAAAAACCCTAATCAGAGATGGGTACTATTGGCCTAAGATGGAAGAAGAGGCCGAGAGCTTCGTATCCAAATGTGACAGATGCCAAAGGTTTGCCAATAACATGCATCGACCAGCGGAATTATTGCATCTAATAATATCCCCACGGCCCTTCATGAAATGGGGAATGGACATAGTAGAACCCCTTCCCACGGCTAAAGGACAGGTATGGTTTTTACTCGTGCTAACCGACTATTTTACAAAATGGGTAGAGGCAGAAGCGTTCAAACAGGTGCGAGAAAGGAAGTCAAAAGATTCTTATGGCGAAACATAATATGCCGCTTTGGGATACCAAAGGAGATTGTATGTGATAATTTCCCACAATTCATAGGCTCGCAAATCACAGAATTCTTCGAAAGCTGGCAAATCAAATGAATCACTTCAACGCACCCCGTGGCTAATGGTCAGGCTGAGTCAACGAATAAAATCATCATCAACAATCTAAAGAAGCGGGTAGATAAATCCAAAGGAGATTGGCCTGATGAGTTACCAGCGGTACTGTGGGCATACAGAACAACTTCAAAAACAGCCACGGGAGAAACTCCGTTCGAACTTGTCTATCGCTTAGAAGCTTTAATACCTTTGGAGATTGGCGAACCAAGCATAAGGTTTACAACATCCACGGAGGAAGAAAACGACGACAAATTGAAGACCAATCTGGACCTGCTCGAACCACGGAGAGAAGCAGCACTAATACGGATGGCAGCTCAAAAACAAATCATAGAGCGTTATTACAACCGTAAAGCTCATCTCAGATACTTCAAGATTGGGGACTTCGTCCTCAAAAACGTCTTTCAATCAACGAAAGAAGCAGGCGTAGGAAAGCTAAGTCCAAACTGGAAAGGACCCTAAAAATTCCAAGGCATAGTTGGGAAGGGCGCCTACGAGCTTGAAGCTATGGACGGCAGAATCCTACCAACAAGTTGGAATGCCATCCATTTGAAGAAGTGCTACTTCTAAGGAAAAGAAGTACCCCGGGTCAGGTATCACACGTTCGATTTTATTTTGAACATTTAAAAGTTTACTAACCTTTTTAGATGATAGGCATAAAGCTAACCCATCACCAGATGATGATGATATTAGACCTGCAAAGACGCGAGGAAGTAACTGAATTCCCGGTCTAGGGTTACACTTTCTGATGGACGTTTTAAAGGGTTAAGCAGTCATTATCTAAAAACTATATACCTTCGAGTCCCGTATGTTTTTCCTTTTCAGGAAAAGGACCACAAGGAAGGAATAGTCAAGTGCTCGAGATTTGATTCTTCAAAGCTCAAACACTTGGGGGAGTATACAATATGGAAGGCAAAGACGAAGCAAAAAAGAGTATCAAAAAGTCAAAGATCGAGCCTGAAGATCCATCTACCCAACAAGTCAAGTGATACGAGCAAAATCGAAAGAGCCCAAGACTCAAACACAAAGCCTGATCCAAAAAACCTTTGAACATGTTCAGGTTGAAAGGCAAAATATTATCTACGAGGAAGAAATGCACATCCTTGTACTTATTCAAAATAAAATTGTTATAACCAAAAATAGTTATGGATAATCATCATCATTGTATTCATTCAAAACTGTTGTAACTAAAAACAGTTACGAAATCTTTATACTCATATAGAAAATTGTTATCAAATAAAACAGTTACGGATGAAAGATCAAAATCCTTGTAC
>ML321733.1:0-25293 GCA_005239505.1 Nicotiana paniculata | reverse complement strand
ATTTCAAATAGAAAAATCTAAAGAATAATCAAACATCGCCTCAAATAGGCACCTGAAAACTGTAATGACCATAGTCTTGACTACGTAACCTACAGTCGGGCGCGACAACTCATGTCCCCGTCTTCAACTTCAAAATTTAATGAAAATCACATGTTGTAATCGCGGGTGCATTTCATGTGGCGTAATTATAATATGTCCAGAAAACAAATAAGTGCACGACACCGTGACTTATTTCAAGATAAATCCATAAATACTAAAAGCGGCTAAAAGTAAGAGGGCTAAAAATGCACAATATGTTTAAAATATGTAAATAATTAGATAATTGGGCCAAATATTAATAGTTAAGCGACCGTGCTAGAACCACGGAACTCGGGAATGCCTAACACCTTCTCCCGGGTTAACAGAATTCCTTACTCGGATTTCTGGTCACAGACAAATTAAAACAGAGTCAAAATTTCCTTGGTTTGGGATTTTTAAAATAAAACGGTGTCCCGGAACATCGTCAAAAATCTGGGTGGCGACTCTGAAAACTAAAATAAATCCCAAATCTGAATAATGTCACTTTAATTGGAAAAACTCCCCTTATTACCCTTTCATTAAATTCGGGAGGGGTGACGGAAAAGGGAGGTGTGACAGCCTTGGTTAATGGAAAGGTCAAGTTCAGACGGAAGTGATGGTTCAGAAGTGACTGATCGGCGATACTTACAATAATTACACTTACACAGAAAAGTAATTAGGCCACATATAAGTAAGGAAATAAAATATTCTAATATAAGGTAAAATATTTTAAACACTCAAGGAAATATTTGATTTACAAATTTGGCACAATGCCAATCTTTTTACGGAGAAGGCATAATCATTCTTCCAAAAGTGGTTTTGTAAAAATATCAACAAGTTGAGAATCAGTACTAATAAATTCTAAAACAATGTCACCTTTTGCAATATGGTCACAGATAAAATGATGTTTAATTTCTATATGTTTTTCTCTTGAATGATGCACAGAATTTTTTGATAAACAGATAGCACTGCTATTGTCACAAAAAAATAGGAGTAGATGTAAAGATAAAACATAGTCAATAAGTTGATGCATGATCCATAGAACTTGTGTACAACAGCTTCCAACAGCTAGGTATTCCGCCTCAGTCGTTGATAGTGCAACACAATTTTGTTTCTTGATGTGCCAAGATACTAATGCATTTCCTAACAATTGACATGTCCCACTGGTACTCTTCCTATCGATCTTGTCTCCTGCAAAGTCAGCATCTGAAAAGCCTCTTAGAGAAAAATTGTTAGAATGATCATATCATAATTCTAGCTCAGATGAACCAATTAAATATCTAATAATTCGTTTAACAGCAAAAAGATGAGATTCCTTAGGAGCCGACTGAAATCTAGCACACTTGCATACACTAAACATAATATCCAGTCGACTAGCAGTTAGATATAATAGAGATCCAATAATTCCCCTATACGTGGTTATATCAACCATTTGTCCATTGATGTCTTCATCTAGCATCGTAGTTGGACTCATTGGAGTACCAATAGCCTTATCATTTTCCATGCCAAACTTTTTGATAAGCTTCTTAGTGTACTTGGTTTGGCTAATGAAAATCCCTTTAGGATACTGCTTGATTTGAAGTCCAAGAAAGAAAGTCAGTTCTCCCATCATGCTCATTCCAAATTCTCCTTTCATGGAAAGATCAAATTATTCACAAAGAGAAGAGTTAGGGCTACCAAAAATAATGTCATCTACATAAATTTGAGTAATAAGATTATCTGAACTAGATTGCTTAATGAAAACAGTTGATCGGTATTACCTCGTTTGAAACCTTGATTTAGAAGGAAGGAACTTAACATTTCATACCATGCTCGCGGGGCTTGTTTGATACCATACAGGGCTTTAGTCAACTTGTATACATGATTGGGAAAGGTGGCATTTGCAAAATCGGGTGCTTGTTTCACGTACACTTCTTCATAAATATAACCATTGAACACACTTTTAACATCCATTTGAAATAGCTTAAATCCTTTGTGAGCGGCGAAAGCAAGTAGTATTCGAATGTATTCAGTCTTGCCACATGCGCAAAGGTTTCATCATAGTCGATTCTTTCCTGTTGAGAATAACCTTGAGCCACCAATCTTGCTTTATTCCGAACAACTTGACCTGATTCATTCAATTTGTTTCTGAAGACCCACTTAGTTCCAACAATAGAAGAGTTTTTCGGCTTTGGAACTAATTCCCATACTTTATTTCTTTCAAATTGATCTAATTCTTCTTTCATAGAACTTATCCAATGAGAATCTTTGAAAGCTTCATCCACTTTCTTGGGATCAATTTGAGAAATGAGAGCTAAATGAGATTTGTTCTTTTGGGACCTCCTTGTAGTTATTCCCTCTTGTGGATCTCCAATAATGAATTTGTGAGGATATCCCGGTTCGCTCTTCCATTCATTTGGAGTATTTACCGAAGTCTCTCTTTTTTCAATAGTCGACTGATCCGGTTGAGGTAGGTCAAGATCTTCTGGTGGTATTTCAGTTGGTTGAACTTGTTGATCAACTGACTCATTTTGATGGTCCTAACCTACAATAACAGACTTGGGAGAATAATAAATTTCCTTATCTTCAAGAATATGTTCATTCTTTGAGCGAGGGTTAGTATCAACAAAAACAACATGAATAGATTCTTCAATACACAAAGTTCTCTTATTATAAACCCTGTATGCGCTACTTGAAGGAGAGTAACCAAGAAATATACCTTCATCACTCTTAGGATCAAACTTACCCAGATTATCCTTTCCATTGTTGTGGATAAAGCATTTGCATCCAAAAGGGTGAAAGTAGTTGATATTTGGTTTCTTACCATTCCATAGTTAATAAGGGGTCTTTTTGAGAACTGGTCGAATCAGACATCTGTTAATGATGTGGCATGTTGTACTCATGGCTTCTGCCCAGAAATGATAAGGTAAAGAATTTTCCACAATCATGGTTCTTGCCATATCCTGCAAGGTTCTATTTTTACGCTTTACTACTCCATTTTGCTGAGGTGATCTTGGTGAAGAGAAATTGTGAGAGATTCCTTTATCGTTGCAGAAATTTTCAAAATCTCTGCTTTCAAATTCTCCTCCATGATCACTTCTAAAAGTAGAAATTTAGTATCCCTTTTCTCATTAAACCTTCTTACAGAAAACTTCAAAATTCTTTAGAGCAGCATCTTTATGACTAAGAAACATAACCTAGGTAAATCTAGAGAAATCATCTACAATAACAAATGCATATTTCCTACCTCCTATGCTAGCAGTTCTAGTTGGGCCAAATAAATCCATATGCAGCAATTGAAAAGGTTTAGAGGTGGAAACAATGTTTTTGACTTTGAAAGAAGAACGAGTTTGTTTTCCTAGTTGACATGCATCACATATATAATCTTTTGAAAAATCCAGTTTTGGGAGACCAATAACAAGATCATATTTAGACAGTTTTTGAATAGTATACATGCTTGCATGGCCAAGTTTTCTATGCCAAACCCATGGATCTTCAATCATGGAAGTAAGACAAATTTGATCCCCAAAGTTTGCTAAGTTTTTGATAGTGTAGACATTTCTGTTTCTATTACCTGAAAGAATGATCTTACCTGATTCGTCTTCTATAAGCCAGCCATGTTTCTTTAAATGAACCTCATAATCGTTGTCACATAGTTGACTGATGCGGAGAAGATTATAGCCAAGTTCATCAACTAGGTAGACTTCATCTACATCACATTTTGAGCTTAAAGGAACTTTTCCAACACCAATTACATTTCTCTTGGATTTGTCTCCAAAAGTAATCGTTCATCCATCTAGCTTAGTGACTGATTTGAATAGTTTTTTGTCACCCGTCATATGTCTGGAACAAGCGTTGTCGAGGTACCATTTTCCTTTTCGATTCTTCTTGTGGTGTTCCTGCAAAACAAGATTAATTATTTTTAGGCACCCAAGCCCGCTTGGGTCCTGAATGGTTAGAGTTCTGAGTGTTAGTTTGATTTGAATATTTAGGTCTCCAGACCCATCTCCTTTTATCTTTGAACCTGCAATTATTTGAGGTGTGACCTCTTTTACCACAATAGAAGCAAGAATAACTGTTAGAGTTATTAGAAACTCTTTTAGCTCTAATTATGTTCCTGCAATTGTTAGTACTATGGCCTTTTTTACCATAAAAAGAACAAGAAAGAATTTTCTATTTATGATGAGCAGTTTGATTTGACTTGACTGAACTGTGACTCGTGGTCTTTTGCAAGCCATTCAATTGAAGCTTAAGTTCGTTTACTTCATCCTGTAGCATATCACGCTTAATTTCACATAGTTCTAGTTTCAAGGCCCAGTCTTTATTTTCTCTCTTAATCCTTCTGAGATCATTTACTACTCTTTCCATATCTGGAAGAGCAATATTAACAAATTCTTGAAGTTCATAACAATTAGGGCATAAAGGAGTATGTACCTCACTAGTTCCTTCGTCTGCCATGAGACAAGGTTCTCTTGAGTCGTCTTCCTCATCATTTTTGTCCGTCATCAGTCCAAGTTCTCCTGAATCTTTATTTTCACTTATGGCCATAAAATATATGTTAGAAATTTCCTCGTGATCATACTCTTCCTCATCACTCCAAGCTCCGATAGCTTTCTTCTTTTGCATGTTTCTGCTGAGCTTCTTCTTTAGTTCAGGACAGTTATCTTGAATATGACCAAACTTCCACATTCATAGCACATTCCATCATTTTTATCAGCTTCATTGCTTATCCTTCCTTTCCTGAAGTTGGGCTTCCCTCTTTTGTTATTCATGTTTATTCTCATCATGGTAGTTACGACTTGAGAGAGCATTGCAATGTTTTCATCTTGTTCTCCTCCTTCTTCCTCCTCTTCATTTTCTGGTTCAGCCACAGTCTTGAAAGTAACAGTTTTCTTCTTCTCTTGAATTTGTCTATCCAGGTGAGTTTTCTCAAAAGCAATTAGATCACCTCTGAGTTCATCATAAGAAATTTTGTCCAGATCTTGACATTCCAAGGCGATGACCTTTGGCTGCCAAATAGTAGGTAAACTTTTGAGGATATTTCTAACATGTTTGTCACTTTTGATAGGTCTACGAAATGACTTGAGATCTCCAAGAATTTTTGTTGAACCTGGAAAACATTTCTTCTACAGATTCACCATCCTTCATTTGAAACAATTTGTAGTCCCGAACCAAGAGATTTATCCTAGTTTCTTTCACTTTGTTGGTTCTTTCATAAGTGACCTCAAGTTTGTCCCACATTTCTTTGGAAGTTTCACAACTTGATATATTTTCATATTCTTCTCCACTGATAGCATTATACAGTAGATTTTTTGCTTTTGCATTAATAATTATAACAACAGCTTGTTCGTTAGTGTAATCATCCAAATCAAGAGGATCAGTTGATATGATTACTTGACTGTTTGCATCCTTCTTAGGAGGGATTGGAAGATTTCCCTTTTTGATCACACGCCATACTTTGATGTCATATGACATAGTATAAGTTTCCATACGCACTTTTCAGTGAGAGAAATGTTGGCCGTTGAAGTAGGGAGGTCGAACTGAGAGGTTCCTTCTTGAAATAGAGCACCAACAACAGTGTTAGATCCCATGATCTTTTCCTCACTAGCGGTTAGGCAAAGATTGTGAGCCTTGCTCTGATACCAATTGAAATTACAAGAGGGGGGGATGAATTGTTGGATGTTTAAAAATTAGTCGACTAATAGAAGTATTAGTTGAATAACCACCGTGCAAAATGAAAGTAAGCAGTAATGAAAAGTAAATAACACACATCAATTTTATATTGGTTCGGTACCGTTGTGGTACTTGCATCCAGTTTCCCTTTATTCATAAGGGTTCCCTTAAGATATTTGAAAGTGTTATAGTACAGATGATTTTAACTCGTTCGCCACCAACGAAAAGTATCAAGAATGAGTTCTAAATATTTGATACAACTCTCTTTTGTGTTCTAGATCTTCCTATCTTTTGAGACACTGATAACTAAGGATTACAGTGTTTAGGATAAGAAGTAGATATACTTAGAATACAATGTGTGTAGTTGTACAAGCCTTCTTCTTGAGATTATTAGCCTTCTTATAGGAGAGAAAAGAGATGTTGAGTATTGGAATAAATTAGAGGCACACGATCTTTTCAAAGGGATTTGACCCAAGGGGTGCCTCTTCAAATCCTGCTCCTTGAAGAGCCCAGATTCGATCGTGACTTTCCTTGTCACTAGCTTGTATTGAGGACTCATTTACGCCTGGAGTGAGCTTATTTTTGGACAGAGAATTTTTGCGGGCAAGCTTCTTGATTGAGTATCAGTGATTGGCAGTTTGAACTCTTTTGATTGAGGTCGAATAAATTGGCTTTTCTTGGTTGACCATTTATGTAGCAATCGTATCTTAAACAACATCTTCATTATTTCCATATTGCTATTTCGAATCCTACAGTCCATCGCATCTTGATTAGCATCTTCATTCTTTTCTTTTTGTTAGTTCGAATCCTACAGTCCTGCGAATTTAACATAAGACAATATTGTCATTACTGAAACTTAAACTAAAACTTAACATCTTCCACCACCTAATCTCATTTATTTGACCCACACTGATGTTGTAAACAACTAACTGCTGTCACATCCTTTCCACAAGGGTATAATAGCTTCTTTTAGTAGGCGTTTGGACATAAGAATCATAAAATTCCAAAAAATGATGAAAAAAAAATTCAAGTGAAAATGGTATTTGAAATTTAGAGTTGTGTGTGGACATAAATTTCAATTTGGATTGTTTTTGAAGTTTTGTGAGTGATTTGAGTGAAAATTTAAAAAATAACTTTTTGGAGTTTTTAAAATTGTTAAAAATTTCCAAAATGCATCTTCAAGTGAAAATTGAACTTAATTAAATTTCGATTTGGAATTTCATGCATTGTCACCACCAAAATACCACCCATTATATCACCATCTCTCTGATTCCTTTTTATCATTAGATATTCTCTTTTCAGGAAAATCTTACCATTTTTAAGCTATCGAATAATTTCACTAAACAGCAAATCCAACAATGTAAAAAAGAAAACTTCATTAACGTTTGAAAGAAAACTTCATTAACGTTTGAAAGAAATTCAATTAAAGAAAGGAAGAAAAGAAAAAAAAAGATAGTGAATAAGCAAATAGTATATGGCACAGTGCGTGCATATCTCCAGCTAATACAGATTTGAGTGTAGCTTTTCAATGAGGTCTATTCCACTTTAAAATAGTTCAAGGAAGGTTTTGAAGAATAAGTGTGTAGTTGAAATTATGGTGATAGTTTAAGGAGGGGTCTTATGCCTTTTCTCTTAGATTTTTATCCTTAGAAATACACGTACATGTTGATATCGGATGAGTAGTTTTGTCGGAAGTTGAGCCTTCTGTCCAATTAACCAGGCTGCTTGTTTTGTTTGTTCTTTTCCCTTTTTTGGCAACTGGCCTGTATATTTCTCTATTTAGTAATAAAATTCTTTATTTGCCACCCAAAAAAATAATTAATAAATATTTTTTTTAAGTTATTCTTTATATAGTGTACCCTTCTTTGAACGATCGTAGCAAAAGTAACCTTCCACTTCATAAGTAAAAAAATTAATTTTTTCGTATATATATAAAATTTTAAAATATTTACCCAGTTAATCTAAGTTTTTCTATTTACAGAAGTAATTAAATTTTTTACAAACTATATATAAAATTTGTAAAAAAACTTACAATTTACCTACAACTTAAATATAAATTTTTTATACAGAATCTGGTGAAAAACTACAATCCACATACAATTTATATACAACTTGTATACAATTATGTTAGTTTTATATATTATGTATAACGTTTCTACACCCCACATATATATATATATATATATATATATATATATATATATATATATATATATATATATATATATTTGTGTGTATATTGCCTCATATTTTACTTTTGTTTTGTGGATTTAGGATGTGAAATGTGTTAATTTAAATTAATTTGAGGTGTTTTTATGTGTAGGAATGATCTGGGAGCAATCGAAGGCGAAATGTGCAAAATTAGAGCCAAAATGGACGAAAACAGGAAAGTTGGGCAGCGTAGCGCCACAGGCAACGCCCTGAGCTACTTGTGGCGCCAGAAACAGTATACTCTAAATGACCCAGCGCCCTTGAGGGCGCCTGGCGCTGAGCAGGACGTCAGTGGCGTGAATTTTCTCTAATTTCGCCCAGGACACGGTTATTTCGGCCCTAGACTTACCCAACACGTATAAAAGCAAGACTAAACTTATTGTGAAGGGGGTGACGCCACTTTTGAGGGGGAATACACATGAGAAACATTCGGAAGCAAGAGATCTAGGTTTTCTTCATCTTTTCTTAGTATTTTTCGATTATTCAACACTTATGAAATTGTTTACTATTATCATGAGTGGCTAAAAACCTGGAATATTTGTCCCTACTGAATACACAAAAATCAATTTGCTACTTGATAATTTAGTTATTACTTAGAATTATAGTTTAGTATAATCACATTCTTGAACTTGATTTTGGCTTGACTGAATAATAATTTTGGTAAATTTAGTGGGTAGTTGATACAAGTCTCTGTGGGTTCGACACTCGGCTTATCATTTTATTACTTGTACGACTATGTATACTTGCGTGTGCGTTTTGGAGCAACAAGTTTTTGGCGACGTTTCTGGGGACTTGAATATTGACTACTTTCTAGTTTGTGCTTTAGTTGCTTATTTCGTCTACTCTAACATTACTTGATTGTTTCTCTAATCTCAGGAACTATGATTGAACGCGAAGGGTTAGAAGCCAAGACAGACTCAAAGGCTTTGACCCCGAACCTGAGAGAACATTTCATAGGAGGTTGAGGGAAGCAAGGGATACAAATAATATTCAGGCACTCGTTCAATTTCTGGTGAATATGATAGAGGAGCAACATATGGTTGTTCAGGAGGTGGCGATGCCCGGCATTGCTAATGTTACCTCCAGCATTGAAGCCCAGAATCACTGGGCACTTTGAGCCGAAACAGAGCATAATCCAGTTACTTCATGCAAATGGGCAGTTTATGGGTCTCCACACGAGGATCCATAACAACATATTCTGAAATTCTTGGGGAGTGATAATTATATCACTAACGGGGTCACTCCAGACTATGTGAGGCTCACATTGTTTCCATTCTCTCTGTTAGGCGAAGCAAAGCGTTGGCTAAAGGCAGAACCAGCTAATTCTATACATCATGGAATGATTTGGCAAGAAAACTTCTGGCAAGGTTCTTCCCTTCAGGCAAGACAGCAAAGATCAGAAGTGAGATAGTTTCCTTCAAACAAAAAGCAGGAGAGTCTTTATACTCAGCTTGGGAGAGGTTCAAGGGGCTACTCAGAGACTGTCCCCATGACAATCAGACGAACGAAGTGTTAGCTCACATGTTCATAGAAGGGCTTCATCCTCAAACAAAAATTATGGTAGATGTTGCAGCTGGAGGTCAGGTATTGGAGAAAAGCATTGATGAAATATATGCATTATTAAAAAAATTCTCCAAAAGCAATCCGGATTGGCAAGGAGAAATGGGCAGAAATACGGTACAAAAATCTGTAGGGGTTCTTGAATTAGACGTCGTCTCGGCATTATCAGCGCTTATTTCTACACTGACCAACCAAGTCAATCAGATGACCATGGTTATTAACAAGCAACAAGCTCAACCAGTGCAATAGGTTCCGGTGTTTTGTGAAATATGTGGAGAGGGTAACACAAGCGACGTATGTTCAGTTAATCCAAAGTCTGTCTGCTTTGTAGGTAATGCAAATAGAGGCTAGACAAACCAATATAGGAACACTTACAATTCCAACGAGAGGAACCACCTAAACTTCTCTTGGGGTGAAAACCAAGGTACTCAGAATCAATACCGGCCTCAAGCTCCTCAACAACAATATAGACCACCTCAGGCTGAACAACAAGTGAGTCCAACAAGTCACCTTGAGGAAATGATGAAAAAATTGATAGCTGATCAGCAAGCCCAAGCCGCAGCAATGAGAAATTTGGAGCGTCAATGGGGACAACTTGCTAGTGCCCAAAATACCAAACTAGTTGGAGCTCTTCCAAATGACACTGAAGCTAATCTTAAGGCATCCATTAGTGTCGTGTCCTTGAGGAATATGAGACAATTAGAAGAAGTCCAATCGAAAAAGATAGAACATGTGACTTTTAATGAGAGGCCATCCACTATAGAATCAACATCCGACAAATCAAAGAAATCAGAGAAGCCAACTGAAGAGGCGGTGGCTGAGCAACCCCCAGCAATTGTTGCAAGGACACCCCCTCCGTTCCCTCAAAGGTTGCAGAAAGTGAAGGATAATGCCGTGTACAAAAAGTTCCTTGATATTTTGAAGAAAATGCAAATTAACGTTCCATTGGTAGACATCTTGCAAGAAGTTCCCAAATATGCTAAATACATCAAGGACATAGTGGCCAATAAAAGGAGGCTGACTGAATTTGAAACTGTGGCACTCAATGAGGAATGTAGCTCAAGAATTCAAAGCAAAATACCTCAGAAATTGAAGGATCCGGGTAGTTTCACTGTCCAAATTTCGATTGGTAAGCATGCAGTCGGGCGAGCTTTGTATGATCTTGGAGTGTGCATTAATTTGATGCTGCTATCTGTGTTCAGACAGTTGTGGTTGGGTGAGCCACGCCCAACAACTGTAATCTTACAGTTGGCGTGCTCCCTTGCTCATCCTGAAAGAGTGATTGAAGATGTCCTAATTCAAGTGGTCTCTTTCATATTCCCTGCTAATTTCATTATCTTGGACTACGAGCATGATCGGGAAGTCCCATTTATTTTGGGGCATCCATTCTTAGCCACGGGCCGAGCTATTATTGATGTTTGCAAAGGAAAGATGACGATGAGGGTATGTGATCGAGTGGAGGTATTCAATGTGCATAAAGCACTCAAATTACCATCCCACTATGAAGAGCTATCCATGATTTCTGTGGTGGAAAGTGATGCTACATCATTGATCCTCTTGAACGAGCTTTAATTGGGGATGAAGAAGACATTGAAGATGAAACTAGGGGAGAAATTGAGCAAGTACTTGATATGTCCTGCAGTTATGTCCATGGGTTGGGAAAATTTGAGGAGCTGGATAAGCCTATCACTCTGACCCCTCCTAAGTCATCTATTGAAGAAGCTCCAAGGCTAGAACTTAAGCCCCTTCCAGTGCATCTGCACAATGCTTATTTGGGGAACTCTGAGACATTGCCAGTGATTATCTCATCCAGCCTGACTAACACACAAGAAGAGAAATTGCTCAGAGTACTCCGCGAGCATAAAAAGGCTATTGGGTGGACAATTGCGGATATCAAAGGAATCGGTCCATCATTTTGCATGCATAAAATCTTCTTGGAAGATGGACATCGCCCTAGTTTTGAGAAGCAAGGAGGTTAAATCCCATTATGAAAGAAGTCTTGAAGAATGAAGTAATAAAATTGTTTGATGCATGTATCATCTTTCCTATTTCTGACAGCAACTGGGTAAGCCCAGTTCAATGTGTGCCCAAAAAGGGGGGATGACTATGATTGAGAATGAGAAAAATGAGCTAATTCCTACTCGTACTGTGACGGGGTGGAGAGTTTGCATTGATTATCAAAGGATCAACAAGGCAACCCGCAAGGACCACTTCCCACTTTCATTCATTGACCAAATGTTGGACAGATTAGCGGGAAATGAATATTATTGTTTTCTTGATAGTTACTCGAGATACAATCAGATTGTCATATGCCCAGAGGATCAGGAGAAGACCATGTTTACTTGTCCTTGTGGCACTTTCACCTTTAAGAGAATGACGTTTGCTCTTTGTAATGCACCAGCCAATTTCCAGAGATGCATGATGGCTATTTTCACCGATATGGTGGAAAAATTCGTGAAAGTTTTTATGGATGATTTTTCAGTTTTTGGGTCATCCTATGTTGATTGTTTGAAGAATTTGAGCATGGTGTTAGCCCGTTATGAAAAAATAAATCTAGTTTTGAATTGGGAGAAGTGTCACTTTATGGTGCGTGAAGGCATCATTTTGGGTCACAGAGTGTCTAGGAGTGGCATTGAAGTTGATAAGGCAAAAGTGGAGGCGGTTGAAAATTTACCTTCACCTATTTCTGTGAAGGGTGTCCGGAGTTTCTTGGGACACGCGGGATTCTATCGGTGCTTTATTGAAGATTTTTCTAAAATTGCTACTCCTTTGTGCAGGTTACTTGAAAAAGATGTAAAGTTCAATTTTGATGAAGCCCGCCTGAAGGCAGTTGAAGAACTCAAAATGAAATTGGTAGCTGCCCCATTATTGTCGCACCAGATTGGTCCCTACCGTTTGAACTTATGTGTGATGCAAGTGACCATACTACTGGGGCAGTGCTAGGCCAGAGGAAAGACAAGGTGTTTTATTCCATTTACTATACGAGTAAGACTCTTGATGATGCACAGCTGAATTATACCACCACTGAAAAGGAGATGTTAGCCGTTGTGTGGGACTTTGAGAAATTTCGGACATACTTAGTGGGAACAAAAGTCATAGTCTATACCGACCATGCAGCAATCAGGTATTTATTTACAAAGAAAGAATCTAAAGCTAGATTGATGCGCTGGGTTTTGTTGTTTCAAGAATTTGATGTGGAGATAAGAGACCGAAAGGACACCGAGAACCAAGTAGCTGACCATCTATCAAGGCTGGAAAATCATGACCATGTGGAGGAGGGTGGACAAATTAAAAAAGTATTTCCTGATGAGCAACTTTTTGCTATCACTCAAGACCCTCATCCATGGTATGCAGATTATGTGAATTATCTTGTGAGTGGGGTACTTTCTCCGAAAATTGAATCTGAAGCAAGAAAGAGGTTCTTACATGATGTGAAGTTCTACTATTAGGATGATCCATATTTGTACAAATAATGTGATGATCATTTGATGAGGAGATGCATTCTAGATAAAGAGGTAGAATTAGTGTTGTATGATTGTCATGCATCACCTTATGGGGGCCATCATGGAGGCGATAGAACACCGGCGAAAGTATTACAATTCGTTTTCTTTTGGCTAACTCTATTAAAGGATGCCAATGCATTTGTTAAGAAGTGTGACCAGTTTCATAGAACAGGAACGATCACAAGGAGGCACGAGATGCCTTTGAATAATATCTTGGAGGTTGATATTTTCGATGTGTGGGGGATAGATTTTATGGGACCATTCCCATCGTCCAGAGGAAATAAACACATTCTGCTAACAGTTGACTACGTGTCAAAATGGGCAGAGGAGATTGCATTTCCAACAAATAATGCAAATGGTTGTAGCTGCTTTTGTGAAAAAGAACATATTTTCGAGGTTTGGGACTCCACGTGCCTTGATTAGTGATGAAGGAACACACTTTTGCAATCGGTTGTTGAATAACCTTCTAGCTAAATATGGAGTTGGTCACAGAGTTGCGACAACATATCATCCTCAAATGAGTGGAAAAGTCGAGGTGTCGAACAGAGAAATAAAGAAAATATTAGAGAAGACGGTGAGTGTGAATAGGACGGATTGGGCCGCAAAGTTAGATGATGCCTTATGGGCATACAGAACCGCATACAAAACGCCAATTGGGGTGTCACTGTACAAGTTAGTCTATGGGAAGGCATGCCACTTTCCCGTTGAACTTGAACACAAAGCATATTGTGCCATTAAGAAGTTGAACATGGACCTTGAAGTCGCGGCAAGAAAAGACTTCTGCAGTTGAATGAGTTAGATGAGTTCAGGTTGCATTCTTATGAAAATGCTAAACTTTGCAAAGAAAAGACAAAAAGATGGCATGACAAGCACATTAAGCCGCGTCATTTTGAGTCAGGCCAACATGTATTATTATTCAATTCTAGACTAAGGTTGTTTCCTAGGAAGCTAAAATCGAGATGGCCAGGCCCGTTTGAGGTGGTGAGAGTCACTTCTTATGGCGCAATTGAGTTGCGAGCTCTACACGGTGAAAGAAATTTTTTGGTGAATGGACATAGAGTCAAGCACTATTTTGGAAGAACCATTAATCGTGATAAAACCAAGGTTGTACTCGTTGATGTCGCGACGTTAAATCAGGCGCTTGTTGAGAGGCAACCCAATTTTTACTGCTTTCATAGTTTAACTTCTTAATTTTTTTAGCTAGAGTATATAAAGTTTGCATTTTCTTTGTAGGCATAGAAATTATAGATATAATGGTGTAGGACGTGTAAATTGAGTATATAAAGGCTCGGGGGATCGGGATTTTATACAAAAATAAAAAATAAAAAAATTTAATGAAACAGCGCCCAGGCCAGCGCCTTGAGCTGCCTGGGCGCTGAAAACAGTAGCTTCCATGTAATTTTTTTTTTCATTTTTTGTATTTAATAACCCACACCCATTGAACCCAACCCAAATACCTGTTTACACTAACACTAGGACCCATCCTAATACCCATACCCATCCCCAAGCCAACTTAACCCATTACCCAAAATCACCCAAACTCTAACTTAACAAAATCAAAAGAAGAAGAAGAAGAAAAAAAAACGCTACCCCTCTATTTCTCCCTGCTTCTGTCGTTTCTTCTTCTTCTTTTATCTAAAATTATCTCAAATTTTCTACTGCTCTAAACCTAAACTCTACAGAATATTATGGCTCGTGATGGTTCTAACAAGCTCAAGGGCACTGGCAAGTCCTCCTCCACATCTCCTGCGCCCAAAAAGCGAAAGCAAGGAGAAGGATCCTCGTGGCAAGCTAAGGCCAAGCAAATTGCCGAGGGATCTCATAAGGTACCGTTAAGACCGAGGACTCGTTTGGATTTGGTGAATGATGCGGCGGTTGCTTGGCACAGGGACTCCGTGCCATATGGTCGATACATCTCCGACATGGGGATAAATACCAAAGCCTTAGAGAGAAACTTTCCAGAGGTACTTGGCCAGCTCCGTGCACTACATATGGACAAGCTCTTAGAATACCCCGGACATGCAAATTTGAGCATGGTTCGGGAACTTTATGCAAACTGGCATGCAGGGCATAGCACCTCACGTGTACGAGGAGTAGACGTGCCACTAGATAGGGGGCATTATGTGCATATTTGGGGGTTGAGAATGTTGACCCAAGAAGATTCCAAAAATTTGTCACAAGTCCAAAGTACACATTGATATGTCACACTCTTTGTGGCGTGGAATCTAATGCAAAGTGGACCCGAAAACAAGGAAATATTCATCTTCACATGGTTCGCTCGGATTTTACCAAGACTTCCAAAGTGTGGCAGAATTTTGTGCAAGCCAGACTCATGCTCGTAGAGCATAGTAGTGACTGCACTCGAGCTAGAGTGTGTGTCATTTTCTTCCTGATGACGGGCAGACCCATTAATGTGGGTGAGATTATGCTTGGGGAGATGGCCCGCACACGAATTGGGCGGCAAATTAGAAGGTTCTTCTTCGGTAACTTGCTAACCCATTATCTGATATCCCGAAGAATGCTGGAGTACCTGGGATATGATGAGGTGGTGGAGGATCCTATAGGGCTCGTGGACATCACATCATTGTTCGAGACATCATCTCAACTTACACGGGCGGCAAGAAATGAAAGAAACAAGAACTTCAGCAAGTACATCTATAATTCCTTGAATCTATTAATGAGCAGATCTGGTATCTACAACGAGGAGCGTATGCAGTTACGTAATGAATTGTCCAGTTTGTCCAAGGAGATGTTGGGGATCGCACCTGGCAGCCCTGTTCACTCGTCGGAGGACACCAATGCAATCAAAGGCTTAGATACAAAGGATGATGGGGGTGATGAGGTTACGGGGCCCATGGATTTGGTTCCCCTAGGACCTGATGATGATGAGCCTGCAACTGCTGATGGAGGGCATGAGGAGGAGGAGGACTCTGACTGACAGGGAGTTTTCTTTTCACCCTACTTTGTTTTTCTTTTTTTTAATGCACTGGGACTATGCATGCTATAAGTGTGGGGTGGGAGGAATACTACTTGTGATGTAGTTGTATATCTTGTATAAAGTTGTTTTTCTAATTAGTCTTAATTAGTTTTAGTTAGTTTTTACGACTATTGATAAAAAAATCAGAAAAAGCTCGATTTTTTCCCGACGATGGATCAGTTGGACAATTTTCTTGAGGGATAAAGTCCTATTAAAATACCAAAAAGAGTTTTTTTTTTAAGGATAACTAGGTAGTATCCCTTGGTTTTTCTTTGGGCACCGGTTCTTTTCCAAGGGTGTAGCTCGAACCGGGTACTTTAATTTTTTTTTTTAGGAGTAGTTAGGAAGAAACTGTGTGGCTTTGAAATACCATTGACGTGTTTGGTGCTGGCACATTAGGCTATGACATACATTCTATTTTCCTGTGTATTTGGTTTGAATTGTGAAGCCTAAGTAAAGTAAAGTAAATAGCCTATCTTGTGATACTTTAGCTCAGTTGTTTGACTTGTATGCCACATAGTGCAATATTGCTTAATTTTCTCAATTATGTGTGCTTGCTTGACTTGAGAGTTGAACAAAATCGTCGTGATTGAGTCATGTGCAATGTGTGTGTGAGGATTTGTGATTTTTTGTGCTATCTTGTGTAGTCTAGAACTTGCCCCTTGTGTTACTCGATGCGAAATTGTAAGTTGTGCTAATCTAGGAGATGACGTAGGCATTTTCTTGCTTGATCATGGATGTGCTTGTCACATAAAAATAAAAAAATTTGTTGCTAGCCCTTTGAGACTATAGACCTTTTCTTTGGCACCCACATTACAAGTCATACCCCTATTTTGTTCTTAATTTGAGAGTGTTAAACTTTTACCTCCTAAGGCACTTAGTCGCTAAAAGAAGTAAGGTGAGATATTGGGGAGTAGCTTTTGAGTGGAACCATGGAAGGGCCCGTTGGTGCACTAAAGTTGAAATCAAAAGTCACTAGCCGATGAACTTTAATGTATGGAGTGTGTGTAGAAGAAGAAAAAGAAAAGAAAAAAAATGATAGTTAAAGTATGTAGAAAATAATACACCTCCACTTCTTATTAAATTGTGCTAGTGGGAGTATAGAAGTGCTTAATTGAAAAGAAAAAAAGGGATATGTTGTATATGGGTTGTGGAAAGCGAATTAGTTGAGAAGAATATGCGTTTGAATTATGAGTGTAGTGTATTAAAGTTCTTAGGAGGGTTAGTCATTATTCCTAAATGTATCATACTCGTCCCTTTGCCTACATTACAACCTTAAAATCCCAATTGATCCTAGATTTGGCTAGCTTAAATTAGTAGAGATCTACACTACGAGCAAGCTTATGGTACGATCACGGGATGCATATAAATTCTTTGTGAGAGTGAGCGAATATTGTTCAATTGTGTGATGTCCTTAAATTATATTCAAAAGCATATTTGAATGTGTGGACTAGTCTAGACTCACTCTCTCATTTGTTGGTGAGGCCACATGATCTCAGGAATGATTGGTAATGTTGTAAACTTTCTTGTTGGGTAAGTGCATGATTTGAGAGTGCTTAGTGGCTACAAGTTGACTCTTGAGGTCGGATAGTTGCAAATAGGTTATTGGAGTGATTGAATTGAATTGTTATACTTGGGCATGTTTAAAAAAGGGAAGAATGTGAATTTTTGTATGTTCATGCTTGATTGATGGTATCAATCATAGTTAAGGGTAAAGTGTGTGGTTAAAAGTTAAAGTGCTACTCTAGAGTTGAGACTTGTACGTAGTTGGGAGTTATTTGATAGTCTCATTGCTCGAGGATGAGCAAGAGTCTATGTGTGGGGTGTTGATGTTTTGCTTAAAGTATATATATTTGTGTGTATATCGCCTCATATTTTACTTTTGTTTCGTGGATTTAGGATGTAAAATGTGTTGGTTTATATTAATTTGAGGTATTTTTATGTGTAGGAATGATCCGGGAGAAATCGGGGGCGAAATGTGCAAGATTAGAGCCAAAACGGATGAAAATAGAAAAGTTGGGCAGTGTAGCGCCACAGGCAGCGCCCCGAGCTACCTGTGGCGCCAGAGCCAGTATACTCTCTTGGCACTAAGCAGGGCGCCAGTGGCGTGAATTTTCTCCAATTTCGCCCAGGACACGGTTATTTCAGCCCTAGACCTACCCAACACGTATAAAAGCAAGAATAAACTTATTTGTGAAGGGGGTGACGCCACTTTTGAGGGGGAATACACACGAGAAATATTCGGAAGCAAGAGATCTCAGTTTTCTTCATCTTTTCTTAGTATTTTCAAGTATTCAACACTTATGAAATTGTTTGCTATTATCATGAATGGCTAAAAACCCTGGAATATTTGTCTCTATTGAATACACAAAAATCAATTTACTACTTGAATTTAGTTATTACTTAGATTTATAGTTTAGTATAATCACATTCTTGAACTTGATTTTGGCTTGACTGAATAACAATTTTGGTAAATTTAGTGGGTAGTTGATACAAGTTTATGTGGGTTCGACACTCGACTTAATTTTATTACTTGTACAACCACATATACTTGCATGTGCGTTTGGGAGCAACAATATACAATTTATTTATGTCTTCTTCGAGTTTCACCCTTAAGTTGTAATCAAAATCACCTCGAATTTTTATCAAATTCTTTTAAAATTGAGATATAAACTCTAAAGGATATCTCCAATTATCTGCAACAACGCCAATACAAACAAATAACAATTTTACAAAATTTAATTTTCGAATTCAAAACTTTTTTAGTTGCTATCAATGGAGATTCTTAATAGCTATTTGTTGGGATGATTTTTTTGTGAGCCAACTGGTGGGGGAATAATATCAACTCTTACCTTACGAGTTGACAGTTCGGAATAGGGAGAAAAAAAGAGAGCAGTTCAGAACTACTCGAAACCTACTATACTTCACTTGGCCACTAATTACAACTCAAACAAAACAACTCGAAAAACACATTTATTTTCTCTCTCTATAAAGGCATATTTTTATAATTTCCTCCCAGAAATGTCCTCTCTTTCTAATGTTTGTCACTAATAGATTCAAATCCTTTTAATGGGTGGAGATTCTCAAAACTTCAAACTGCGATAATAGTGCTCCGCCAATTTCCCCTCTATTTCAATCAGTGAATTTTTCGATTACAGCGTTCCACCGATGCAATAAATGTTGTTATCTGATACTGTGGGAGTATATTCCAAATTTTGAAAAGCGCATCCTTCTGGAAGCCATTAGAAAAATGGAAAAATTCTTTGGTAGAGTGGCGAATTCTATCGGTCACGTTTTTGCCATGCAAAGCAAGACTTCATGCAAATGAGGCTATAAATAGCCACTCTCAATCTCGCCTTTCAATTTTCATATTCATTAGCTACTTGCAAGACAAAAAAAATACTTTTATCTTTTTTTCCCTCTTAGCATCCTTATCCATCTAATATCTTCTTCTATAACATTTTAATTGGCATAAGATATTAGTTGGTTTTTCTCTTCCAACTTACTGGATGTATTATTAATATTTTGCTGATTCTTGTATCCTCTTAAATAGAGGTAGGCATGTTTAATCCTGGGGAAACATTTCACATTGCTGAAATAGTTTCTTAGGATAGTGCCTAGCACGACTCAATCCAATTGGTGTATTTTCGTTCACAAATAATATTATTGTAGTATTGTTGTTATTTTCTGGTGTCATTTCCCTACAATCTAAGAAACTATGGCAAGTAATACTACGATAGAAATTTTTGATGGTGCTACCAATTTTGGTGTTGTCTCCGCTGCTATTATTCCAGGTGTCTTCCAGATATCCATGGTGTTGCAAATACGTTATTGCATCTACAACTTTGGCAGACACTAATGTCAAAACACAGGTATGTGAATAGACATGGGTACATATCCAATGTTAATATTAAAACCTTCAAGAAAAATGCACCTCAATGCAAGAGAATAGTTGGGATAAATGATAATCTCGCTAAGTCAAAATTAAATTTGACTAAAGCGGATAATATAATTATTGAGGTCATTTTTCAAATAAATAATGTGAGATAATGTGAGAGATTGGGTGATAGACTTTGGTGCTACTATGCACATTTGTGCAAACAAAAATGACTTTTTGTCTTACACCCAAATTGAGTAAGGAGAAGAAATTATTTATCTTGGCGACTCAAGGACAACTCGCGTTCTTGGGAAAGGAAAAATTCTTCTCAAACTCACATCTGGTAAAACTCTAGCATTGAGTGATGTATTGCGTGTTCCTAATATAAAAACCAATTTGGTTTCTGTGGGATTATTAGAAAAAGTTGGAGTGAAGGTTTCTTTCGAGGATGATGAGGTCGTATTGACCAAGAATAATATTTTTGTGGCTATGGATATTGTAACCGTGGTTTCTTTGTGCTTAATATTTATGATACTAGCAATGAAAATGTATCTTCTTCTGCTTATATGGCTGAGTCTATCTCTTTATGGCATGCTAGACTAGGACATGTTAATGTCGCGTAACTAAAAAAATGCAGTCACTAGGATTAATATCTGGTTTAGACTCAAATAATATTAACAGATGTGAAATATGTGTTGACGCTAAAAGTACTAGATAGACTTTTTTTTTCTATAAATAGAGAAATTGAATTAATATCCTTGATTCACACTGATTTAGGTTATTTAAAGCATACTATGACTAAAGGTGGTAAAAGATATTATGTCACTTTTATTGATGATTTTTCTAGATATACTAAGTTGTATTTGCTTAGAAATAAATATGATGCTTTCAATGCTTTTATTTCTTATAAATTTGAGTTTGAAAATCAACTTAGTAGAAAAATCAAGAGAATTAGATCTGATAGAGATGGTTTATCTTTAAATGATTTTGTCAAAAGAATGGAATTATTCATGAAGTAACTATGCCTTATTAACCTGAGTCAAATGGAGTAGCTAAAAGGAAAAATATAACATTGAAAGAGATGATGAACTCAATGTTAGTTAGTTCTAATGCTCCTGATAACTTGTGGGGTGAAGCTATTTTTTCTGGATGTCACTTACAAAATAGATACCACAAAAAAGAACTGGCAAAACTCTGTATGAATTGTGGAAGGCTTATAAACCTAACTTAAAATATTTAAAAATGTAGGGGTGCGTTGCTAAAGTCCTTTTGCTTGAACCTAAAAAGAGAAAAATAGGTTCTAAAACGGCTGATTGTATGCTTATTGAATATGCTGAACACAGTGCTGCATATTGATTCTTATTTTAAAAAATGATGTGCTTGATTGCAATACTATAATTGAGACAAAGAATGTTGAGTTCTTTGAATATATTTATCTATTGTCTGATAAAATTTCTCATACACCTGTTAAAACAAATAATGAAATTACCTCTAACGAGAAACTGAGAAAGAGCAAAAGGCGAGGAATATTTTTCTTATGGAAATGATATACAAATTTTTCTTGTTGATAATGAGTCATCAAATTATTTTGAAGTTGTATCTTCTTCTGATGCTGAATATTGAAAAGAGGCAATAAAAACTGAAATTGATTCTATTATGAAAAATAATACATGAATTTTAGTTGATTTACCTCATGGTACAAAACCTATTGGTTGTAAATGGATTTTTCAAAAGAAATTTAATTCTGATGGATCTTTAGATAAATATAAAGCTCGATTAGTGGCAAAAGAATTTTCTCAAAAATAAAATATAGATTATTTTGATACATTTGCACCAGTGACTAACTTCAGCTCATTAGCTTTTTATCCACCAAATGGATATCAAAACTGCTTTTCTAAATGGTGATTTAGAAGAAGAAACTTATATGGTTGAACCTGAAGGTTGTGTCATTCCTGGACAAGAAAATAAAGTTTGTAAATTAATCAAAATCTCTTTATGGCCTTAAACAAGCTCCTAAGAAGTGGTATGAGAAATTTGAACAAGTCATACTGCGAGACGATTTTTCCTCAGTCGAGGTAGATAAATGTGTTTATACAAAAGTGGTAGACAATGATTATGTGATAATATGTCTCTATGTTGATGACATAATTATATTTAGTACAAGTTTAAATATGTGCAAAGTACTAAATTATTCATGTCTACTACTTTTGACATAAAAGATCTGGTGAAGTAAATACAATACTGGGAGTTAAAGTTATAAAGAGTGAAGATGAAATAATGTTGTCACAAGAATATTATCTTGAGAGACTTCTTAAGAAGTTTGAATATTTTAACTTCACATCTGTGAGCACTCATTTTGATGCTAACTCTCAGTTGAAAAAGAATAATGGTGACCTAGTGGCTCAGTCCAAATATGCTCAAATTATTGGGAGTCTGATGCATTTAATGAATTCTACAAGGTTTGATATAGCTTATGTCGTGTGTATACTGAGTAGATATACTCATAATCCCAACAACGAGCATTGGTATGAATTAGCCAAACTAATGAAATATTCGAAGAGGAACCATGAATATGGTATCTTATATAGTGGATTTTCTTCTACTTTAGAAGAGTATAGTGATGCAAACTGGATTTCTAATTCAGATGAGACAAAATTCACTAGTGGTTATGTATTCACCCTTGGTGGTAGTGAAATATCGTGGAAATCAGCTAAACAAACGATAATAGCTAGACCGACTATGCAATCAGAGTTTGTAGCTCTGGAGTTAGTTGGTTCTGAGGCCGAGTGGCTAAGAAACTTCTTAGCTAATATCTCTTTAATAAAGGATGTATTGCCTTCTGTGTCTATGAATTGTAATTGTCAAGCAGAAATAGCTATTGTAAAGAATAAATCTTATAATTGTAAAAGTAGACACATGAAATTGAAATATAATGCCATAAAGCAGTTGCTAAGAGATGGAATAATTTTCATTGATTGTGTGATGTCAGAATTTAATTTGGCCGATCCTCTGACTAAACCCGTGGGAAGAAAATTAATTTTTCAAACCTCAAAAGAGATGGGTAAAGGCCGACATGTTGTTAATAGATATGGTAACCCAACCTATGTGATTGGAGGTCCCATGAAGTAGGTTCATACAGGTAATAAAAAGTCGATATTGAAACTGAAGCACTAAAAGATAGTGCTTAACTTATCACGACCCAAAATCCGCTAAGGTTGTGATGACGCCGGACACTTTTGTCAGGCAAGCCAACACTCAATAGATAATTAAAATTCTTATTTTAGTATTTTAAAATCGTTACTTTTCATTTCATTATTTAATAATCAAATAAAATTTACTGAATAAATAACGATGTTTTAAATAATTCAATCGACAAATACATCCCAAAGTCATCCCAGAACCCGGTGTCACAAGTGCATGAGCAGTTTCTAAGAAAAACCAAGAGAAATACAATAACCGTCCAGAATACAAATGGGACAGTAAAGAAAGTACAATACATCCGAGGAAGACTCTGCTGGTTGCGGGTCGTCTCGAGGGGAGCAGCTCTCCTAAGTCTCCAGGTCAGCCACATCACTGCGATAAGTAGGGCCACTAGATATACATGTACCTGTGCAATACAAATGCACAGGAAGTGTAGTATGAATACGAAAACAACGTGTACTCAGTAAGTACCCCGCCTAACCTCGAAGAGATAGTGACGAGAGGTCGAATTTGACACTTGCTAGAGGCCAATTTTAATAAAAATCAAGGGTGACACTAAGCATGGATATCATAGATAATTAACAAATAGTGAAATAACAACTTCTTCCACATTTACAAACTTCAATTTTTCGTCATTTCAGTTGAGAACTTATAATTCAAGGCCAGTAAACAGTAAATAATCACAGAAAGTAATCAGCAAATATCATGTGCAAGTAATGCCGAGGGTCGAACGGCTCGAACCAACGATAAATATAAATTGTGCACTGCCGAAGGGTCGAACGACTCGAACCATAGATGCATCTATTACCCCGCTCGCGAATCGACCATGCAACGCGGTCAAATATAAATAATAAAGTTACCCTTCTCGTGAATCATACATGTGACTCCGGTACTCATATATATACATACATTCAAATAGTAAATCAGGAATTCATCAGGAAATATGTATCCAAGGAAAAGATCAATTCTATTTTTTTCTTATGATTAAGAAAAGGAAGTTTAATCTTCTTAGATATTCATTTACTAATTCGATAATATTAATCAGTCTAATTTTTATCAGCAAAATTACAAGTACCGCAAGTAAAGCATGCTAGTGGGTCCTAGACTACCCAGACATAAGCATAATAGTAGCTACGCACGGACTCTCGTCACCTCGTGCATACGTAGCCCCCACAAATAGTAGAATATATTTAATTATTTCACCTATGGGGACAATTCCCTCTTACAAGGTTAGAAAGAGACTTACCTCGCTCTGAAGATTCATAACCGGCATCCAAGCCCTTTCGACGACTCAAATTGATGCACAACGCCCCAAAACTATCCAAATAACGGGCAAAACAATGAAAATACACTCTAATACTTATAACAATTCAATTTATATAAATTCCTAACTCCGCTCGAAAAGTTGACAATATTGCCCTCGGGCCCACATGCCCGGATTTCAAAATTCTTCAAAGATAAACTTTACTCATAGCCTCACTAACTCAAATATATAATTTTACTCTAAATTTCATGCCCAAATTCGTGGTAAAAATCAAAAATACAAATTCTAGGTCTTTCCACCAAAACCCCAAATTTTCTACTAATTTCCATGACCAAATCTATATACTAATCTTGTATTTAACTTGAAATGAGTAGAAACAACTTACCTTGACATAGATGACGAAAATCCCCACTTGAAGCTCTCCCAAAAATCGCCCAACCAAGAGAAAAATGAAGAGAAATGACCAAATCCCGCTTTTAAAACACTCTGCCCAGCACTGACCCTACTATGCAATCGCATGAACGCCTTCGCGATCGCGAAGGCTAAAACTCACTGCCTCCATGTTCCCTTCTACGTGTTCGTATAAGCCTACATGTGTTCGCGTAAGCTTCCGAAATCCCAGCTCCAAGTTCACGTCTGCCATGTCGCGATCGCGATGAGCATTTCTCAGCAGCCTCTAAATTTCCTCTTCGTGATCGCACTTCGTCCTTCGCGATCGGATANCAAAGGTTTTGAATATCACTTTTCGGTATTTTTATTACTACAGTTGAATGAAATTAAATAAACTAAAACACAACTAATATTGAGGTGTAAACAGATGCAATAAAGGTCTAAGGTTATGGTTTCCCCCGTTGGTGAACTTCCTTCTTGGATACTTCCTATAGTTTTGCTTTAATTGTCTCTATCAATCATGAACACTCCAGCTACAATAAATCTCTCTCAAATAATTATGATAATTTACTAGACGCACTCTCTCAAGTTACGCTAGCTA
>ML321732.1:0-26409 GCA_005239505.1 Nicotiana paniculata | reverse complement strand
TATTATTATTATTATTATTATTATTATTATTATTATTATTATTTCAATAAGTACTTTTAACTAAAAAAATTATCTTCTTGGTAATTTTATAATTCAAATGTTCACCTGATTAAAAATATTATGGTAACATATATTTATATATGACAATTTTATTATCTCCTTAAGAAATATTATTTTATTTATTAATTATTTCACGTAAAGAAGATCTTATCAAAAAAAATTAGTGATAATTTATGTGGGGTAACTTGACCGAGGACAAAGCTCAGGAGTTAGGGGAGAAGTTGTTGGCTATGAGGGCCTGGATGAGTAGGGGGCGCGTCTAGTATGTTGTTCATGACTGCGAATTGCACTAGGGTAGCTGCTAGAGAGGTTTTAGGGGTCACGAAGGGCTCTCCGGGGGGTCATAGAGAAGACTGGTGGTGGAATGGAGAGGTCCAAGGTAAAGCGAAAACTAAGAAAGCTGCTTATTTGAAGCTAGTAGAGAGTACAAACGAGGAGGGAAAAAGGACTTAACGAGAGTGTTACAAAAAGGCGAAGAAAGAGACAAAGTTAGCAGTTACGAAGGTTAAAAATGCGGCGTTTGCTCGTTTGTATGAGGAGCTCGGGGACCAAGCCGGGGACAAGAAGTTGTACCGGTTGGCCAAGGTGAGGGAGAGGAAGGCCTGTGACTTAGACCAAGTCAAGTGCATCAAGGACGAGGATGGAAACGTATTGATGGACGAGGCACTTATTAGGAGAAGATGGCAGACATACTTCCATAAACTGTTGAACGAGGAGAGGGATAGATGCATTGTGATGGGTGAGTTAGAGCACTACGAGAGTAGGAGGGATTTTGGGTACTGTAGGCGGATTACGGTAGAGGAGGTGGAAGGGGAGATGCTTAAGATGTGCAGGGACAGAGCGACGGGGCCAGACGAGATCCCGGTAGAATTCTAGAAGAGCGCGGGGCGAGCAAGTTTGGAGTGGCTCATTGGGCTGTTTAATGTTATTTTTAAGACGAAGAAGATGCCCGAAGAATGGAGGTGGAGTACGATGGTTCCTCTTTACAAGAACAAAGGGGATATCCAAAATTGTAACAATTATAGGGGTATCAAGCTGTTGAGTCACACTATGAAGGTTTTGGGAGAGGGTGGTGGAGGCCAGGGTAAGGAGGTGTGTGTTTTTTTCCGAGAATCAGTTTGGATTCATGCCGGGGCGTTCGACTACGGAAGCGATTCATGGTTAGGAGATTAGTGGAGCAGTATAGGGAGAGGAATAAGGACTTGAATATGGTGTTTATTGACCTTGAAAAGTGTACGATAAAGTCTTGATGGAGGTGTTTGGAGGCTAGTGGCGTTCCGGTAGCGTACACTAGGGTGATTAAGGATATGTATGATGATGCTAAGACTCGGGTGAAGTCTGTGGGTGGGGACTCGGAGCATTTCCCTGTGTTGATGGGGTTGCACCAGGGATCGGCTCTTAGTCCATTTTTATTTGCCTTAACGACGGATGTATTGTCGCAACACATCCAAGGGGAGGTGCCTTGGTGCATGCTATTTGCGGATGATATAGTGTTGATTGAAGATATGCGAAGAGGAGTTAACGCGAGGTTGGAGGTTTGGAGACAGAACTTGGAGTCTAAAGGTTTCAAATTGAGTAGAACCAAAACAGAATACTTGGAGTGAAAATTCTATGACGGGACCCATGAAGCAAACGTAAAGGTAAAGCTTAATGCTCAAGTTATACCCCAAGAGAGCGAGTTTTAAGTATCTCGGGTCTATTATCCAAGATAACGGGGAGATTGACGAAGATTTCGCACATCACATCGGAGCTGGATGGATGAAGTGGAGGCTCGCTTCTGGTATTTTATGTGATAAGAACGTGCCGCCAAGACTTAAGGGCAAGTTTTATAGAGTGGTGGTTCAACCGGCTATGTTGTATGGGGCTGTGTGTTGGCCCGTCAAGAACTCTCACGTGTAGAAGATAAAATTAGCACAGATGAGGATGTTGAGATGGATGTGTGGGTGTACCAGGAGAGATAAGATTAGAAATAAAGTTATCCGAGACAAAGTGAGAGTAGCCTCCGTGGAGAACAAGATGCGGGAGTCGAGGTTGAGATGGTTCAGACATGCTAAGAGAAGAAGCATTGACTCCCTTGTTAGAAGGTGTGAGAAGTTGTCCATGGCGAGTTTAGAGGTCGAGGTAGGCCTAAGAAGTACTGGGGAGAGGTGATTAGACAGGTCATGGTACTGCTTCAGCTTACTGAGGACATGACCCTTGATAGAAGGGTGTGGAGGTTGAGGATTAAGGTAGAAGGTTAGTTGTCCCGCCTTCGGGCGGTGATGGCGTCTAATATTGAACTCGCTAGACAAGCCAACGTTACTAGCAAATCCGATTTATTCCTTTACTGTTTAGCATTTTTAAAAGAGACATATAAGAACAATTAGATATGAGAAAGCGGAAGGTAAGAAATTCAACATCTTAAATAATAATTCGTACAAAATTTCCTTAAACATTCCCCAACACTGGTGTCACAAATTCACGAACAGTCTAAGATTTTTACTAAAAACAAAGTCTGAACAAAACAATACAACTGTCTGGGAAGTACAAGAGAAGAGTGAAATAAAGAGGAATGAGGTAGGAGGTGACGCCAAGGCCTGCGGACGCCTGCAGGACTACCTCAGTGTCGCCTGTGGACTGAAGGACACTCCCTCGATCACTGTCCACCAGGTCAGGTACCGTAATCTGCACAACATAAAGAAGTGCAGGTGTAGCATCAGTACAACCGACCCCATGTACTGAGTAAGTGCCGAGCCTAACCTCGGCATAGTAGTGACGAGGCTAGGACACGACAAATAATAACCACCTGTGCAATTCAATAATATATAATAGAAATAACGGCAGGAAGTAAACAGTTAAGTACAAAATACAGGAAGAACATGCCAGGGTACAAAGGGGAAAACACTTATTGAGTAACATAACATGGCAACCGTCTAGTATCAGAATAACAACAGGGAATAAACAAGTGCACGACATCACTCTTCGTGCTTTACTCTCATTCTCACCAAGAAAAGTGCACCGCATCACCCTTTGTGCTTTAATCTCATACTCACCAAAACAAGTGCACGGCATCACCCTTCGTGCTTTACTCTCATTCTCACTAAGACAAGTGCACGGCATCACCCTTCATGCTTTTACCTCACAATATCGGCACAACATTAACCTTCGTGCTTTTAATACGAATAATGGAACGACATCACCCTTCGTGCATTACACTCTTCCTTACCCAACAATAATCAGAACAACAATTTGGCAAGGAAGAACCACAGTACAAAACATAATCTACAACATCCCGGCAAGGGAACAATAACAGAAATATCACCGTCCCGGCAAGGGAACAATAACAGAAATATCACCGTCCCGGCAAGGGACTCAGCTATAACCAATCTCACTGAACGTACAACATAACCAAAATAATCCTCAACCGAACAAGTAATAAACAGTGTTCACAACTCAGTATTTCCAACAGTTGAATAATCTTCAAAATAGAAGCTACCTCATAAATACAGTGGATATCAAAGAAAACACATATATCATAAGATATGCCTCACGGACATGCTTGATGACAAGGCATAGGTACTTGTCACCTCACCTATACATTGAACATGATAATAACACGTAGCACATATGACAAAACACCTATTCCCTCAAGCTAGGGTTAGGCCAAACACTTACCTCGATTCTAAGAATCCAAATCAAGCCTCTAGCACTGCTTTTCCTCTCGAATCCAACTCCGAAACGATGGTATCTTGACATAATAGACTCAACAATATCAATAATGACTCAATAATTCAAACCCAAAGCCTAAATATGCATTTCCCATCATTCTTCCAAAAATACCAAAATTCGACCCCCGGCCCGCTTGGTCCAAACACGAGGCTCGGACCAAAACCCGATCACTCATACCCCCACGAGTTCAAATATATAATTTGTTTTGAAATCCGACCCCAAATTGAGGTTGAATTACCCAAAATTCCCAAAGCCCTAACTCTACCGAAAATCCCTAATTTCTACTTTGATTTTAGGATTTTAGGCCTAGATTCTAGTGATTAGGGAAGGAAAGTGGAAGAAATTGGTGTTAGGAACACTTACCCAAAAGTCTATGGAGGAGAAAATGGCTTGGAGATCTTCAATGGGGTTTTGGAGAAGAAGGAATTGATGAAGAAGCGGAAATCCCGAAATAACATTCTGTTTTTGACTTAAG
The DNA here is from genome assembly GCA_005239505.1 of Nicotiana paniculata. Taxonomy (NCBI): domain Eukaryota; kingdom Viridiplantae; phylum Streptophyta; class Magnoliopsida; order Solanales; family Solanaceae; genus Nicotiana; species Nicotiana paniculata. The sequence goes on along the minus strand of ML321732.1, from coordinate 22,166 downwards.
AAAATAACTAGGCGATTTTGTTCTCTACGATCGCGGAAGAAGGGCTGCGATCGTAGAGCTATAGAAATTCCTACTATGCGACCGCAGACGGAAGGCTGCGATCGCAGAAGAACCTGACCCATACGTCTGCGATCACGGAGGTTATGGTGCGATCGCAGAGAGATGCTACCAGCCCCTACCCCAGACCGCTTATACTTTATGCGATCGCGGAAGCAACTATGTGATCACATAGAGTCACAGAACCCTCCCCTCTCAATCACACTATGCGATCGCAGAGCTAGTCCTGTGATCGCATTGAACAACACCAGACACCAGATATGGACTTTTACACCAGAAATTCTAAGTCTTTTACACCCCATTAGCTACCCGAAACTCACCCGAGCTCTCGGGTCTCAAAACCAAGAACACACACGACTCACAAATCATCCTACGGACTTATTCAAGCATTGAAATCACCAAAATATCATCAAAGTCAATGAATTAAACCTCAAAACTCATAGAATTTTCTTAAAACTTCATAAGGCTCAATTATTCTGATTTTGATCCGAAACACGTCAAACCAAGTCCGTTTCTTTCTAAATTTTACAGATAACTCACATAACACATATCAAACCTGTTCCGGGCTTCGGAACCATAATACGGGCCTGGTAACACAGATTTCATATCAAAGTTCATTTTCAAAAGAATTTCTTATTTTCAGAGAATAATTTTCTTTAAAAATTCATTTCTCGGGCTTAGGACCTCAGAATTTGATTCCGGGCATACGCCCAGGTCCCATATTTTCCTACGGACCCTCTGGGACCGTCAGATCACGATTCCTGGTCCGTTTACCAAAAAATATTGACCAAAGTCAACTTTATTCTATTAATTATCATAAATTCAACTGTTCAACACATTTCCACATAAAGACTTCCCGGTTATGCGCTCGGGATGTGCACGCACATCGAGGTAATATTAACAGAGGCTTTCGGGGCCTCGGAACACAGTTTTTGCTAAATTACACAAGATGACCTTTTGGTTCATCACATTAGTGGGTAGTTTTGTAGTTCCTCACCGATAGTCTTAGTAGCATGCATGTCCCTTCATATTCTTAGATTTTTATTACGTTATGTGGTTTCGTTCGCCTAAGATATTGTATCGCTTGTTGCTAGTATGTGGTACTACTTATCCTTTATTTCTCCCTTTTTTTTTCTTCCCTCTTTCTTTTTTTCTTGCTATCCACTTCTTCTTATTACCCTTCCCGAGCCGAGGGTCTATTGGAAACAGCCTCTCTACCTGTTAGGTAGGGGTAAGGTCTACGTACAGACTACCTTTCCCAGACCTCACCTGGTGGGAACATACTGGTTTGTTGTTGTTGATAATTTATGTAGATTTACATTCAGATATTCTTATATTATTATCCATTGATATAATTTTATACAAAATTCTCATCAAATTGCAATTTCAATCGGAATACTTTATAAAATTAGGAGAAAAATATTTAAGAATAAAATATAGTTTCAAGTACCCTTTTTTTATTATAAAATATTAAAATTTATTCTAATTGTATAACAATTATCCCCTCTCTAAAATATTATTTGAGATATCTTAAGAAAAACTTAAGACAATTAATTTGTAGAATTTTTTTCTTTTAAAAATTATTATATATTAGAAAGTATGAGAAACATCGTCATACATGATTATACTTCTCCCTCTATGATGCAAGTTAGTTGGGTACTTCCTCTATTCAATAAAAATTCAACATTATATAAATTTCAAAATATATAAATATACAATTAATTATTTTTAAAAAAATTAGAGAAGAGGAGGTCGACCAAGGGCATAATGGTCATTTCAAATATATTAGTGCATTGTTAGCTTATATACTAGGCTCAAAAGTTTGGTTGTGGGTTCTTAATAACAGGAAAAAACCAAAACTAACGTGGCTATAAGCTATTAAATTCTTTAGGTGGACCCCACTTTTCATTCAACATTCACTATCTTCATTAAATGCATTACTTGATTGTTATTATTATTTTTTCAATAAGTATTTTAACTAGAAAAATTATCTTTTTGGTAATTTTATAATTCAAATGTTCACCTAATTAAAAATACTATGGTAACATACATTTATATATATGACAATTCTATTATCTCCTCAAAATATATTATTTAATTTATTTTATTTATTAACTATTTCAAGTAAATAAGATTTTATTAAAAACATTAGTGATAATTTATGTAGATTTATGTTCAAATTTATCAATTGATATCATTTATACAAAGTTCTCATTAAATTGCATCAATTGGAATACTTTATAAAATTAGGAGAAAAATATTTTAAGAATAAAATATAGTTTCAAGTCCCTTTTTATTATAGAATATTAAAATTTGTTCAAATTATATAATAAGTATCCACTCTCTAAAATATGATTTGAGAATATCTTAAGTAAAAATTAAGACAATTAATTTTTGGAATTTTTTTCTTTTAAAAGTCACTATATATTAGGAAGTATGAGAAGTATCGTCATACATAATTATACTTCTCCCTCTATGATCGAAGTTAGTTGGGTACTTTCTCTATTCAATAAGAATTCAACATTATATAAATTTCAAAATACATAAATATAAAATTAATTATTTTAAAAAAATCTCAACTAATAACTATTGTGATTTTTTGCTAATATTGTGATGAAAATTATATTATACCCTAAATAGTATCTCAATTATATCAAATGAAACTAGAAAAAAACTGTAATATTGCAATTTAAGGTCAATTCGATTAGTAGTTAGAGTGATCGAGAGATTAATCTATTTTAATATTGTTTCATTAAACTACAACAAAATATAAATTTTCTTGTTAAAAATTCTTAATAATTAAAAATCACGATTATTTCAAAGGACCAAAAAAATACCTTTTCATCAACTAATTTGGAATAAAATTAATATATTTTATTATTAAAATTTTGATTAGTATAAAAAGATAAAGTAATACATTAACACAACTGAAAATACTAAAAGAATAAAACTATATATCATTCAATTCAAACAACGAGAAGAATACATCACGGCTTATTTTTTAACTGACTTTTTAATCATCATTTTATAGTAATTAATTTTAAGTTTGGTGGTGCAAATATTTTTTAAAATTAAAAAGTGTAGACCCTATGTAGAAATAATTTAAATTGTGCTTAATAAAGTATCAAACTTTTTCAAGTATTACAAAGTGATTGGTATAGTAATACGATTTCAGAAAAAACTAAAATTCACATAATGCAAAAGATAAATAACAACACAGGTAATCATGGTTCTATACATCATTGCGCAAAAGTCATTCTCTTTCTTCTTTCCCTAAAAGCGTAGAAAGTGTGTAATTAGCAATAGACCAGAAAATATTAAAAGAAAGAAAACAAAAAGAAGAAAAATAATAATTGGGCTAGTGCATCACACGGATACATCATCTAGTACAATAAGAAAACTTATGTGGTGCGGAGAAAAGAGAATGAATATTGGCTTTGTCGTTTCATAGTTAATAGTCTTTTAGTATGCACATTGCGCGTGTACTTCTTTCTAGGTGAACAATTTCGATCAAAAAAATATTATATGAAGTTATAAATTATAAATTAAAAGTTGAAGAAAAAAATGTAAGTTCCTAAAAAAGATGATTATTGATCTTATATAGCTAACTCAATAAAATAAGATATTATGTCTGATAAACATCCTCAATTATTTCAATCAATATATTAACATAAAATTTATTCTAATTTTACAAATTACTTTCGCATAAGTAGAATCAAAACGCAACATTTTGAATATCTTAGAAAACATTTTGTTTTCAAAAGATATCTTAAAAATATTATCATATTTAAATAATATTGGACTTTGTCCATAATTTCCTTAATTAGGAAATAGTAAACGGAGAATTAAATGCATATAATTGTAGAAATAAATTGAGAGAGGAACATAAAAAGAGAGAAAAAAAAAACGTAACTTGCACTAACTAACCTTTGTATGTTACTTCTGGGTTAACATACCTTATTTTAAATAGTTGAGTTTTAATTGACTTTGAAGTAAAAAAGACGAACGGCATATCGCTAAGGGCTTTTGTGCTTTTAATATAGTATAGATAGATTTTATTTGTTTCTCAGGAGAAGGAACACAAACTTGAAATTAAAGTTCTACCGGAATGTACCGAAAATATTTCAAATTTTTATGTACTCTTTTCCAATTTCTGATGTTATAGATTCATATTCAACCTTACCAATGACTGAACTTGAAGTAAAATCTTCAGCTTCGAATTACTATACATTGACATTCATTACTATATTTTTCAATTTCTTTAATGAATTAAGTTATGATATTCTTGAAGTGAATTATTTATTAATTAATGAGATAAGTTCGACATTAGCCTTGTAACAACATTATAAATAAGAATGACCGTCGAGCACATCGATGGGTAAAAATCTCATTTTGATGCGTACATCAATTCAGCTAAGCATATAACACTTGGTTTCACAGATATTATTATCATTAAATTATAATTACTTAATATTAGTATACATACTCACGTGCTGTGCGGATCGTTTCAAACGCAAAAAGAGTGGTGAGTACAGAAACGGAGGTATATTGCATACTAAATTTGGCGGCCGCATTTAGAAAAAAAATTAAACCAAAAAACAAATAAAAAACTTTCTGTCTTATGCCTAATTTTGACATATGTTTCTTGTAATATTGAGGTTGCAGAATCTAACAGTTGCTGATGGCAATTGGTTTTACAATATTGTATGTATCTGCGACGGAAGCTCATTTGCTTTAATATCTAGACTTTAAAATTACAACAACAGTGACCAAAGAAATTATGTATCATCTCATTTGAAGAATTGTAAGAGAATTCCTCAAATAAATCTTACATTCATAAATTGTGCATTTATAACAAATCTCCATCGAACTCATCGTATGCACTGCACGACAAAGTAAAATCAATTTATAGCTCCTGCTCTTGTTTTAAAGAATCATACAAATACTATATTTATGTGATAAATAATTGTCCATACAAAAGTGCGCAAAAGAAAATCGGTAGTACCAGATTTGTTTGGGTGATTGTACTAGATTTGTTAGAGTTTCAGGAAATAATATTTTGAAGTTCCTTGGACTTTAAACTATTTTTTATTCGTTTATATTGGCTTTAAGTTGAACTTCTTTGTTTCGGAATAAAAGTGAATTTTTTTTTTTTGGGTCAACAAATGAAATTACATTACTTTAAACGGGAATATTACAAGGAGCTTGTTGCAATACATTACAAAAAAAAATAGGGAAAAGGGGGATCATTTGAGCGATCACTAGCAAAATACTGGCTTGTTAAGTGATCATGCTCATGATCTACAAAATGTGGGCAAAGTTCACGTGCACGCACCCTGTAGGATAAGGTGTCCGGGGCAGTAATCTTCACAGGTCTTGGGTAGGCAGCTCCATGTTGATCACTCAAAAGTTGTGGTAGCAAAAAGGTGGGTGGCTGGGTGAATATTGTTGTTTGGTCCGGCACGTTTGAAGAGGCTCCATGCTGAGCAAGGGTATGTGCAACGTAGTTTTGCTCCCTGTATGTGTGGATAATAAGTGAGTTTACCCAGTTGCTGGAGTAAGTAGTTGCATTCCATTAACGTGGATGAGTAGTGTAAATTATGTTTGTCAAGCATCGAGATTACCTCTGTAGAATCCACGTTCACTTTTAATGGTATGAGTTGATGACGTTAATTACAAACCCTGTAATAATACATTTAATTCCATATAGGTCGAGTTACCTATGGGTCTTGTGCCCACGAAGCCAAGTAATCATTGTCCCATAGCATCTCGGAATACTCTCCCTATGCCATTTTTGGCTGTATTGCCCTTGGTGGCTCCATCCGTGTTTAATTTAATTATACCTGGAGGTGGAGGGTGCCATTTGACATACATATGCGTAGTTGTTGGAGGTTGGTAAATTTTTTGGATAAGGTAGTGGTATTCTACTGCTTGTGAGAGCATATTNGGGGGTGGGTGGGGGGGGGGTGAGTTTCGTTTAAAGATGTAGTGATTCCTTAGTTTCCAAATATGCCATACCACGTGTGGAATTAGTATACGTGGGGGCAAGTGAAAGGGCAGGCAGGGAGAGGTAGTGATTAAGTGGTGGATTATTTGGATGGGTGGTGAATTCAGGAGATCACAAGCGTGTAAGGTATGCGCAAATCCCAATTGAGTCCATATGGTGGAAGTACGAGGGCATTGGAAGAGAAGGTGGGTAATTGTTTATGTACTTTGGAGATAGAGGGTGCATGTGTTGGATTGTGTGAAATGGATATGGTGAAGGTAAGTAGCTGTGGCTAATCTTTGGTGTAAGACTAGCCAAAGAAAATACGGTATTTTTGGTGGTAAGTGGAGTTTCCAAAGCCAATTGTGAGGGTAGAGTGTTGCATGGCTTTCTAGTGAGTAGTATAAGAATTTAACGGAGAATTGGCCATTAGGAGTTAGACCCCAAATTACCTGGTCGAAGGAGTGGGGGTTAGTTAAGGTTGGAATATGGTTTTGGGGGATCAAAGAGAGGGTGGGTTCTGGGAAGACGAAGGGTAGTGAACTGGTATCGATTAGATTATGGAGGATGTGGTGGCTGACTGGAACTGAAGTTTAATGGGAGGGTAGTGGTCCCTCTATAGTATTACGAAGGATAATGTTGGGTCCAATCCATGGCTCATTCCAAAAGTGTATGTGTGTGCCTTTGGCGATATGCCATACTATGCCGCGTTGGCAAAATTTTCAACCTAGTTGTATGGCTTTCTAGATAAGGGAGGTGGTGTGAGTGTGAGTGATATTTGTGTATTTAGTCAGTAATAGGGAGGCCCATAGAGTCTGGGACATTTAAATAGATGCCAAGGTAGGTTACCTAGTAGTGCATGATTTTTAGTAGTTAAGTTTTTAATATCCAGACCACCTTGATGCTTAGGTTTTTGTATTAGGGACCATTTAAGAAGATGCAGTTTCTTTTTTATGTTGAGTAGTTCCCCAAAGGAAATTCCTTTGGTAGCGATTCATTTTGGAAATAACTTGGGTTGGGATTTTGATAAGTTGCATAACATGATTTGGGAGGGTGTTTAAGGTGAGTTTTATAAGGGTAGCTCGTCCTGCCATCGAAAGCATATTAATTTTCCATCCTGACAGTTTGGATTTAAAGTTGTCTAAAATGTATTGAAAGTATTGGGACGTCAGCTTATTGACGAACAAGGGAAAGCCAAGATATTTACCAAATAGAACTCCCTCTCGCATATTGAAGGAGCTTAGGATGAAAGATTTGTCCATTGGTGTAACATTGCGGGAGAAGTAGATTTTTGATTTAGTGAAGTTAATGATCTGACCTGATTTTTGTGTAAATTGGGTAAGGGTATCGATTATAGTGTGAACACTAGAGGTGGTTATTTTGGAGGTAAGGGTGATATCGTCTGCGAAAAGGAAATGAGAGAATTGAGGTCCATTGTTTGAGAGTTTTATGGCTTTCCATTGTTAGTAATCAACTAGTTGGTGAGTTTGACGTGAGAGTCTTTACATGCATAATATAAAGAGGTAAGGGGATAAAGGATCACCTTGACGTATTCCTCTCGAGGGAAAGAAGAATGGGGAAGGATGACCATTGATTAGGATTGAGATAGAGGAAGTACTTATACAAGACATAATTAAAGAGATGGTTTTATGAGAAAAATTAAAGAAGTGTAGTGTTTCTTTAATGAAGCCCCACTCCATCTTATCGAAAGCTTTTTTGAGGTCTAGTTTAATTAAAAAATTATCTACTTGACCTTTCTTCTTGCAGAAGTGGTTGAGAATTTCTTGAACGATTATAGCATTATCTGAAGCTCTTCGTCCTTTTAAGAAGGAAGATTTTTCAGTACTAATCATTCTTGTTATGACAGGTTTGATACAATGCACAATGATTTTGGTGATTATTTTGTAGATGGTATTGCAAAGACCGATGGGGCGATATTGAGTGATGAGTGAAGGGTGTTTTACCTTAGGAATGAGGCATAATTAGGTTTTGTTAATTTGTGGTGGTATGTGACAAGTGCTAATATCTCATTGCAAAAGAAAATTACTGATTGAGCAACTTGGGGCAGTATGTTTGATAGAAAAATGGGTGTAGGTCGTCCAGTCCTGGTGATTTAAGGGGTTGGAAAGAACGTATTGCATTAAGTATTTCCTGGGGGGTTAATGGGCGTGTCAAGGTGGTATGTTCCATAGTAGTTAGTGAATGAAAATCGGGGTGGGGTTGTTGTTGTCTGTCTGGGCATGAGATGTGGTGAATAATGTGTGGTAATAATAATGGATCAAATTATTGACTAGGCGTTGATCCGTAATCCAATTTCCTCCTAAATCTTTAAGAGTTGTGATCCTATTCCTTCTTCTTCGTTGTAGAGTTGTGAGGTGGAAAAAATTTGTATTAGCGTCACCTTGTTGTAGCCAATTGATTCGTGACTTTAATCGCCAAAAGTCCTCTCCAACCTAAGTAATTGATTAAATTCGTCTATGAGGTATTTTTCTAGTGTTTGAAGGAAATGGCTAGTGAGGTAACTAGGAGAGGATTGAAGACCATTGAGGCGAGCTAATAAATTTTTCTGCCTTTTAAAAATATTACCAAATGTGTGTCGATTCCAGAGTTGCATGTCGTCAGTGAAATCATTGATTGCTTGGAGCAAATTTTTATGAGGAGTCCAATGATGAGTAATAAGAGAGGAGAAGGACGGGTGAGAGGACCAAATGGTTTCAAAACGAAATAATTTTGCACGAGGAAAACTGAGTTTTAATTTTAGTAGTAATGGACAGTGGTCCGAATGGGTTCGAGGGAGGTGTTGGACGTTGGCTTCTGGAAAGAGATTGAGCCATTCATAATTACAAACATATCTATCTAAGCGTTCTAAAATTCAATTAGCTAGGCAGCGTTTGTTTGTCCATGTGCATCTACTTCCTCTAAAACCTAAGTCTAATAAATTGCAATAATTAAATCATTGGAGGAAGTGGTCACATTGTGAGTTATTAATAGGGTTACCCCCATATTTTTCATTGGCACGCATTATTTTGTTAAAATCGCCCCCTTTTAGCCACGACATATGGATATTATCGTGCATGGTCATTAAATTAGCCCATAAAAAGGTACGTGCATGCAAGTCATTTTTGGAATATATTAACGGAAAATAACCAAGTAGAAGGGTTAGGAGGTACCTGCACAATGGAGTGAATAGCTTGCAAGGTGACTTCGATTTGATCAAGCTTAAGTAGGTCATCATGCCACTGTAGTACAATACCACCTGAATTGCCTTGTGCTTGGGTTTGTGCCATGTTTGTAAAACCAAACTCCTTCAAATGAGCATGGCATTGGAGGTGGGTTTCTAGCAGAGCCACGAGTCCTGGTTGATGGTAATTAAGTAGCGAGTGAAAATTTCTTTTGAAGTCTGGGGACTGAGCTCCATGACAATTCCATATGATAAACTGCATTTGATTACTGTGAGGGGTGATTGTAAAGACCCGTAAAATTTCAAGTCTAAAAATAATGCCAGAATGGGTCCCTATGTGGTTATAACTGTAGAAATTCGTAAAAATGGACCCTTGTGGAGTAAAAAGTACCCCGAGATTTAAAAAGATACAATTTTCCAGAATTGCGCGGGTCTGCGGTCCACTATGCGATCATAGATCAGGTATGCGAACCGCATAATGGTCGCATACCTGGACAGTTGTTGTCCATTTTGAGGACAACTATGCGGCCCATAATGCGATCGCATTTAACGAATGCGGGCCGCATAGTTGTCGCATCCTTGCACCTCAATTTTTGCGGAGGAGGTTATGCGATCGCATTACAGGAATGCGGATCGCATAGTGTTCGCATACCTGGGCAGTTCGGTTCCCATTTTGGCCCATTTGAGGGCCATTTATGCGATCACATTTCTGACCGCATTTCCTGCTTCGGGGCTTTTAATTTTTAATTTTTAAACCTGACCCCCAGTTTAATAAAACACCCCTCCCCTTCATTTTTAAAGACTATCTGATCAGAATAGAGAGAAGTGAGAGTGGTTCTAGTGAGAGAAGTCTTCATCTTCCCCAAATTGGTCCTCCATCTCTACTCAGGCCTGGAATTAATCGAGTAGTCGTCATCTTCTTCACCATAAGAGGTAAGTCTTCACCCTATTTCCCCAAATTCTCAGATTTTAGTTAGAATAGAACACACATAGGTTAATTCTTGAAGAGGAAAGTTAAGACCTTGCATGCATGTGAATAATCTACTATAATCTAGCAAAGGGAAGTAGGCTAGGGCAACCTTTCACTAAAAAGAGGGCTAGTTAATCTAAAGGACCATATAGTATTTGATAAAATACCCAAATGAGTTCAAGGTTCCTAACTCTAAGTTTGAATGTGTCACGTTGTAAATTAGATTGAAGGCGTTAGAAGGTCCGGTGATTTGGGATAGAAATTAAAGGGAAATTCCAACTCGAGGTATGTATGGCTAACTTTAATCGTTGTAGAGCCGCCTTGTTGGTGTCCGAGCATTCGGTATGAGTTCCTTGCTTATGCATATGTGAAATGATAGTTCTAAGGTGTTGAGGCGTAATATTTTGTTCTCTGATTGCCTTAGTTGATTTTCATGCCACCATGCTATGTGAGATTGTGAAAGGTGATTCTTTGTGCTTACTCCATTATGTGCAAAACTCGTTAAATGCTTGAACATATTGGGATGAAAGGATGTGATACTGAATGAAAGAAATGATAACAAACCCAATTGTTGAATTTATCTAAGTGCTAAAGGGTGTGTAGTAAATGATGGGAAGGAATTGTAGATTGATTTAATTGAGCTAAATGACTGTGGCAATACCATATGTGACTCACTATTTGGTAAGGATTATTGTGCGCTTGATTCCTCTTGGCTATTGGTTGTTATATATTTATACTCTTGATGATGAAAATCCTTGTGATTGAATTGTTGGTTGTTGTTGCTATCAAATGTGATTGTACGGTGGGATCGGATTGCGCGCCGCAACAAAAGAAATAAGGTTGAGAAGTAATAAGGGTGAAATGTGATTGTACGGTGGGATCGGGTTGCGCGCCACAACAGGGGAATAATTGAAATAAGAAACTGTGGAAACCTCATTTGTGATTCTCTGTATCTTTGTGCAATATTTGTTTGGGTTTCTTTAATTGTCTCTTATATGTGTATTGTTTGATTTTACATAGGGTAAAGTTTGTTCATACATACTAGTACTATTCCACGGTACTAACGTCCCTTTTGCCGGGGGCGCTACATATTTTATATGGATGTAGGTGGTTCTATAGCAGGTAGCTCTGACCGTCGATAGTGGTGCCTCCTCTTCATCCCTTTAGCGGTTCTGGTGAGCCTCATTCCCTCTTGGGGCCGTGTGTAGACTGTATCATTCTCTTTTGTATATGTTATGTCTTTAAAGGTATAGCCGGGGCCTTGTTTCCGGCAAGTCTATGTAAACTCCTAGTACTCTTAGAGGCTCCGTAGATATTATGTGGGTTGTATATATGTATTTTGGGTAGTTGTCGTACTCGTTCGTAATCACGATCCCGTATCGGGAGTGTTGTTAGAATGTGCCTTTTGGGAATATTAAATATTGAAAATGTTAGAAGAAGAAATGAACTTAAGTTGTAAACTCATGCTTTGAATTTAATTTGCTATTTCATGTGAAATATTGTATACTATAAACACGGGGTAACGCGTCGGGCAAGAAAGGCAATCCAGGTCCGCTTGACCAGGATCTTCCGGTTAGGCGCTGATCTCGTCCCTCGATTTTGGGGCGTGATAGTGATGGTGGTGGAGTCTGGGTTGTCTCCAGCTGTGACACGGTCGATTCCATTAATGAGGGTATCAATACTAGTCTGTACTTTCCGACCTCTGGCTTGTTTGTCGGACGAAGATTGAGAGAGAAACTGTTGAGTTCCAGTGGGCACATGATGATTACCTTTCTTGCATATTGTTCTTTGAGGTTGTAGTATTTGTTGTTGCTGAGGAAGCACAAGATTGATTGAGTTTCCCGTATGTCTGCCATTGTTGCTGCCACTTCGAGTTGCTCGATTTCTTCGAGTGCGTTGGGAATGGCTGGGGGTGGGTGCACTGGAGTCGGTTGATAAGGAGTCGCTTGTGCATGGAGTGGTTAGGGAATATGGATGGTCGACCTTGGTTGTATCCATGGTATTAGGGAGTGAGGTGGGAGTTGTGGCGGGTAGAAGGAGAGCGCCACGGGGGAGAATTGAGTGTGGTATAAAGGGGGAAATGTGGTGTGGGCCTGGTAGTGTTGCATGGTCGAGGGAGGATGTATGGCCCATAGGTATTGGTTGTAGAGTTCCACCCCCATCCTCATGCCCCCTTTTACTATTTGGGAAATATCGACTGGGTTTGGATCATGAGGATCACATCCTGGCCCTCTACCTCCATCGTGAAGGTGAGTGCATGTTCCTGGAGGCTCATTTCTAACCATGATAAAGGGTAAGCTTGTGGGGGGGGGGGATATTGAGTGATGTACATGGGTAGCAGGTGGTGAGGGGGATGGTTCCAAGGGTGCATGTTGTTTGGATTCATAGTTATGGGATGGTGGAGTAGGGGGGTGCTGGAGTAAGAGAGGGTTCTCTGATGTTGGAGGTTTAATGGTAGTCGATTCATTGGGTTGTTGGTTAGTTATGTTGGGGAGTTTACGTGTAGTAGGAGATAAAGTATTTGGAGTGGGAGGTAATGATGGATTGGCATGCTTAGGAATTATGTGAGTGGGTAGCGTGTGCGGTTGATTGGATGGTGTAATTGATGAGGGGTTTCTAATAGTGGTATTGTCACATGGAGGGGTTGCATGTGGCGTGGGTGATAGGTGTTGGGCTGAGTGAGGAGTGTTATGTTTGGAAATAGGCTGTGGAGAGTGTTGTGGGATTAGGGCAACAGCTATTTTAGGGCCATCATTAGGTAGGTCATTGGATTGTGTACGAGTTGAAGTTGGGGCGGGATGGGATTGAGGAGTCGAGGTGGCGTCCATGTCAGATGGTGGTGCCACGTGGCTGAAGGTGGTGGTTACTTGTGATGACGTGGGAATATGAGTGGACTCTTGGTGTCCTGTGTGGTGAGTAAGCATGGCTATGCCCATTTGGTTGGGGTTTGGGGTGGCAGTGTCCATTTGAGGAGAGGAAATGGTGGGCTGTGAACTGATTAATGTTAGGCTCAACAGGGATTTGAATGAGTCCATCATAGTAGTGTCCATATTCTCCTCAATTAGGAGTAATGTTTTATTAGTAAAAATTTGGGGGGGGGGGGGGTATTCAAGTCTTATCCTGTGGTGGAGGGAGCAGGGATTGGGAGTGGTTTGTTAGAAACTTACCTGTAGGGTCCATGTGGCCGTTTGCCGGTTGTACATCTGTCTTGACATTGAGAGGGGGTTGGCTAAATTCCGTTGATGGTTTGAGCGTGATGATAAAGGATCTTTCCCGCGTGGTGGACTTTTGTATTTTGATCGTGTAGGGAAAGTGATTGTTTTCTATTCATTGATAGTAGATCTATGGGGCTCTTTAGGGTTTGGTGTAGGGGTTGTGTTTGTGAGGGGTGTGGACAGTGTGGTATTTTGGGAAGAGGAGAGAATGTGGGGGGTGGGGGTGACACTAGAAGAGGGTGTATGGGTGCAAAGATTTTTGTTGTGGCCTAAACGTCCACATAGTGTGCATAACATGGAGAGGCCTTCGTAAAAGTATTTATTGACGATGGGTGCGAATGAATACGTGAGTTTTAACCGGACATGCTAGGGGAACTTCGATGCATATACGTGCATATCTACCCCTAGTGGTGGACGATGTACATGTATCTATTTTAAGGAGTGTCCCAAGTTTGGAGCCTACTCGTTGTAAAATCTCAAAATCATAAAATTCAGTAGGCAACTCCGGAGGACGAATCCATATGGCTGAGTAAGTAAGTTGTGCATTGGATGTTATGAATTTAGGTTTCCACTTACACACGGATAGAAAATGATTGAATACGAACCAGGGTCCTCCATGTAGTGCTTTATTCATGTTTTCATCCTTTTGGAATTTAATAAGAAAGAAGTCGGAGTCTAGGCCTATGAGAGGTAACTCTTCAGTGGGTTGCCATAAGGAACAAAGTTTTGTTTTCAGAGTTCGGTGGCCAACTTTGCATCCAACTTTTAAGGTTTTTAGCATTGAACCCATTATATTTTTAAAATTATGGATTCATATATACTATTTTTTTAAATTTTAATGAATTTTTGCACATAAATTTTTACTTGCGTCGAAAGTTATGAGTTCAATTATATTAGTAGTTCATTTATAAAAGGAAATTTAGAGCATTTAATATTGTTACACAAGTAGATACATATTTCAAATTAGGAAGAATGTAATAACCAAAAATTTAGGTAATTTTAAAGTCTTAAAAATAATTGAATTATAATTTTATCCAACATAAAATTTATTTATAAGGGTAAAAAAAGCGAATAACATTTCTCTAAGGATTTTGTACTTAAAATATAGTATAAATTAGAACTTGAATGTTACTTAATTATGTAATAATGACTTTTCCTATACGACTAACTAAACTTTAATATTTTATTAATTATAGTAGAGTCGAACTATCCCATGATTTCAATTCGATTAAAAAAATTCTCCTGAACAATTCACGTATCACTTAAGGCAGTAATGCGAAATCTTAAAAAAATGTGATTTACTATACATTAGAATCAACCAAACAATCCCTAACTAGATTACGATAATCATTAACACCAATATATGCATATTAGTAATCTCATTTGGAGTGTAATAATTGTTTCTCATTCTAGATTTGCTCAAACTATGATAAATGAATTTTCTCCATTTCATTATTAGCTACTCCTTTCGGTCCAAAATAAATGATTTTTTTGTCTTTTTTCGTGATCCAAAATAAGTGATTTTTTCAGATTTCGAGAATGAATTAATTATTCATTTTTTACATTGCCCTTGGAGTAAATAGCGTTGGAGTATGTGTTAGGAATATTTATGTGAGATAGTAAAGGTTAATATGGTCAATTTTATTGCTAATTAATGTTAAAAGATGAATTTCTTAATTTATGTGAAAACAATCAAAAAAATCACTTATTTTGAACCGAAGAGTATTTATCATAATATATTTGCGCTATTCTTTTGCTAGTACTAGAAACCCCACGATATGCATATAATATAAGTTGAACCTAATTAAGTTGTATTTTACTTGTGGGGCAATAATCTAATTTCTCATCGAATATTTGTGTAACTTTCTTACTAGTATTATTATTAAATAATTACCTTTTTACACGACTAAACATTAATATTTCATTAATTATACTAGAATCAAATTATCCCAAAATTTTAATCGGGTTAATTTTTTTTTTCTATGAGCAATTTACATATTACTCAAAATAGTATACGAAACCTTAAGAAAAGGCGATCTACTTATTAGAATACAATCAACCAAACAATCCCTAACTAGTTCACGATTTTGGTAAGGTAGTATGTTTGGATGACTATATTGGTCAAATCAAATGAGCACAAGAAAACAACTCAGGGAATTTAGTATACACTTTTTCCACATACCCCCCTCCCCCACTACCCCCTCCCCACCCCAATGCCCCTTGTAGCCACCTCACAAGTCTTTAATTCCCTTTATAAATCTCCAACACCTCTCCTTCAAAGCTCCTCTCTCTCTCTCTCTTCACCTCTCTAAAAGTATTTGAAAGAGAAAAAAAAGAGCAAAAGCTTCATTCTTAATCAATGGCTTCCGCCATTAAGAAAGGTAACATGATTACTCAAATCGTAAGGCTAAAACAAGTCGTCAAACGCTGGAAAAACAAGTCCCTTAAGCGCCGCGGTATCCTCTCGTACTCCTCATCCGATTCGGACGAACCGGCATTATCCGGTTCGGACCGTCGTACACCATCAGGATCCTTGGCGGTTTACGTGGGACCAGAACGCCGACGGTTCGTGATCCCAACCCGGTTCTTGAACCTACCCGTGCTCATCTCGCTGCTCGACAAGGCAGAGGAGGAATTTGGGTACCAGAGGACGGGTGGGTTAGTTTTGCCTTGTGAAGTCGAGTACTTCTCGGAGATTTTAAGGTTACTGGACCGGGATGAGCAGCGGTTCGGCCATTTGGGTTTGGATGAGCTTGTTAAGTTGATTTCTGAAGTGGGGTTTGAATCCTTAGATCAGTCTTGCAAAGAAGCTGCTTCCCATGGTTTTGCTCCTCTTCTGCAGAATGCTAGGGTTTAACCGGTTTTTTTAGTTATTCTGTTTTCTCCCCGGTTCGGTTCTTGAAGGAGGAAGCTCCCTAGGGTTAGTTTTTTTTTTCTTCTTCTTTTAAATTACTGTAAATGGTGGTGGATTGGTAAATGGGGTCCACAGCTACCTAACCTGGGCAGTTTTCTTTTTTAGTTTTTTCTTGTTTATTTTATTTTTCTTATTTTTCAACCATCCTTGAACCCAGAATTTAATTGCTGAAGCTTTGCTGGGTAACTGGGTTCCAATGAGATGAGGGTGAAACTTTTTTTTTTTTTTTTTAAAGGTTCGTTAGTGCTATTTTCCCCAGAGAATTAATATTTGTTCTGGTGGTGCTGACAGAGAGGCAGATAATTATTATTGTATTATTATCATTATTATAATTTATGACGATGATGAAAAAAAAAGTAGTTTGAGTTAATGAAATATTCATATTGACTTTAGTATTTTAAAAATGTTGGTGTTATTCCTATTTTTTTGGTTGGATCTTATTTTTCCGTTGGGATTCTCTAAATTTTCCTTTAGAATCCAGATTTCAAGCGACTTTGAGATTCTGAGTATCTGAGTGGTTTTAATCAAATGGTTATGGTAATAAAAGTAGTATCCAGTAGTATGCTAATATCAATTTTAAGTCTTATGCAATTAATTAAAATATTTAATTATTTATAATATTCTGAAGCAGTTGATGTCACACAACAACAATAACATACCCAGTAAAATCCCACTAGTGGGGTATGGGGAGAGTATAGTGTACGCAGACCTTACCCCTACCCCAAAAAAGGTAGAGAGACTGTTTCCCGGAGACTCTCGGCTCGACAAGAGAGACAATAATATCAGGAAAAAAACAAAAGAAAAGAGATGTAACAACAAAATATGTCAGAAAGAAAATAACAACGAATAAGTGAAAGGAGAATAATACAAAACTATGCAAAACAACAATGTGAACACAACATAAATCGCTAACAAACTTAAAATAAAACTCTATCAGACTACCCGGTACAAAGAGGGAAGAACTCTCGACTACCCCTAACCTACCACCCTAATGCTCGACCTCCACATATTCCTATCAAGAGCTATGTCCTCGGAAATCTGAAACCGCATCATGTCCTGTCTGATCACCTCGCCCAAATACTTCTTAGGCTGATGTCATACGAAATAATTGCAAGTCACTTCTGGAAATTTTAACTTTTAATTAGCTCATGTCATTTTTTCCTATTTATTTTTCTTATGGAGGTCTCAGAATATCATTATAATTTCTGTTAATTATTTAACAAAAAAAAGATTTAGTTTTGTCGTTCATTACAAATGTTGTTCTAATAATGACTCTTTTATAACACAGGAAATCTGTGAAAATAATATTGAAAATCATTATTAGAATAATTTTTTGTTAAAGTTTGAGTGAGTATGTAAAGATCATTTCCTCCAAATAAGACTCTTCGGCCAATTTCTTTTTCTTATTTTAGGAGAAAAGAAAGCAACAGTCTGAGCTCCAAAGGACTTAGATACTTGATACATCTTTGATAAAGAGAGAACAATGAATGAGATAAAAATGTGTCATATTCTTCTTATCCTATATTATCCTTAATGTCTGCAAATCCAATACTAGTTTAAAGTTATTTAAAATCAAATTCCACTAATAATGACCACCTTTTATTTCATCTTACCAATGATACTTCTATTTTATACTAATACTTTTTATAATGTTTTAATTAGTGAATTCATTTTAAAATAATTGAAAAATCAATATCAATTTTCTGCTTCTCCTAAACTACTAACTGCCATTTCTTGAGATATGAATATAGCAGAAAATACCGGGAGAAATTTAAAAATAGCTAGATTTAGAAGTGGTCATTCAAAAATAGCCACACTTTCAAAAGTAATCAAAATTTAGCCAACTTTCATGTAAAGATGAATCTGAACGAAAAGACTGTTCAAAATCAGGAAAATACTCCAGTATATTATACCGGAGTTCCAGCATAAGTATACTAGAACTCCAACATAATATACTGGAGTTCCAACAAAGTATACCGGTCCAGTATAATATGCTGAAAGTTCATACACATGTGCTCGAATATCCAGTATATTATGCTGGAGCTTTTCGCGTGTTGGGGTTCCAACATAATATGCTGGAAGTTCATACACATGTGCACCGAACTCCAGTATATTATGCTGGACCGGTCTCTGTTGTAGCAAAATAGTAGCTATTTTTTAATGACTTGACAAATGCTTGCTATTTTTTAATGACCAGTCCAAAATCTGGCTAACCTGTACTATTTTTACGAAAATACTTACTTGCATCCGATGTTTTCCAATTTTATCAACTTGGTACAAACATTAGGTGGAGGTAAGTAATTTTCATTGACTTGAGGGGATGAAAATTTATAAAATATTCCCTCTTTTACTTTTAATTGTCAAGTATTCTAAAATAAATTTTTATTTTTACTTGTCACTTTTTGCATATCAAGAAAAAATAATTTATTTTCCCTGTTTTGACCTTATCATTAATTACTCATTCAAATCAATTTTCCAAATCGATTAAGACTATATGCCAATTAATATGGGTATATGGTAAATTATGTACTTTATTTATTATTTTTTAAGGGGTGTGCAAAGTCCATAACGAACAAGTAAAAATAACGGAAAGAATTTATAAGGGGCGGACCTAGAGCATTGACTACGGGTTTCCGGGAATCCAGTAACTTTTGCATACTCTGTATTTATATTAAGAATTCACTAAATATTTATAAATATCTAACCGTGAACTCAAATATTGTTGCATATTAATTTAAAATTATGATAGAAATCCATAAACTTCAAATCCCGTGTCTGAGTATTATATATGCTCAAAGTTTATGCCATATACAACCTGTACTCCTTCCAAGTACTATAAAAGTATCACCAGATTTCATGAATCAAAAGTTTGGCAAGATTCCCAAATAGAAGTAGACAATGTTGACAGGTGATGCCACAATGCACTTGCTATTCAAAAATGAAAAAAAGAGAATAGTATAGTAATAGTAGTAGTTTTTTTCTAACTAAAAAATTGTCCATATGCTGTACTTCTATTTTTTCAGTTAAAATTTCCCCAACTGGCTCAAGTGTTTCATGAGATTCCCTTATATTTGTCTGGACCTTAATTATTTCTTTGCTTTGTCATAGCATCAACTTAACAGATTGTACTATCCTTACTGATTTTCAACTGTAGATTCACATTGCACTTGTCCTTTGCTTGTTTATTTTTATTTTATTTTATTTATTTCTCATTCATGTTATATGCCTATATTGAATTCGACTAAATTTAAATTTGTACTGAAAAACCTCATAGCGGGGGTGAAACATTTACTAAAAAAGGTGACTCTACATCCAAAATTTGATCTAAGATTTTTTATTAAATATGAAAATTACTTATCACTTCACTAAAATTCTTATTAATTGTCTTTTGCTTTATTTCAACCTACTGTTTAGTGGGTTCTCAGCTGCTAATAATTCGTACCGTTATAAATAGAGTTTTATTTAAGGAGAATATCTATATTTTAGAGAGATTCTAGGGTTTGTTACTTTGTAGTTAAGTCACTTTTTTTTTCTATAAATAGAGGGGGTTCCATTCCATTGTAATTATCCCAAATCAATAAGAATTCTCTCTCTCTACTTTTCTTTGCAATGCTCTTCTTCTTCTTTTATTGTTTTATAATACGTTATCAGTACGAGACTCTAACCAATTGAGTAGAGGTATATGCTTTGGTCACCAAGCTTTGGGAACGTGCATGGTGCTCAACTTGTACATAATATTAAGTATAACGATTGTCAATTGTTCCATGAACTTTCTTCTGGAATAAATTCTTGATTCAAGGTAAGTATTTTACTTTATTTTTCTCTTTTAAATTCTTAAAATTTTATAATTTAATTTTAAATACAAGTAAAGACAATAAATTTTGATTATAACTCTAATAGAGTTTGTGAGAAATTATAACCACCCAAAGTGGTAATATTTTTATGTCTTGCCATGATCAAATTCATGTATGATTATGAGCACAAAAAGTGAAAACTCGTCCCATTGAATTTGCTTCATTCTCGTTCCCTTAAGATAATGTGATAGCAGTATGTAATAAGCCTGAAAGAAGATAAAATTATTACCGTGAAGGTATCAATAGATGTGGACGTGGCAACAGACAAAATTATAATCGTCATCATTGTAGTAATGAGAATAATAAGGATTCTCAAAATAATCCCCCACTCTTTGAAAGTAATGTTCATCATCGATTTGACATGAGATTGTGTAAAGCGCATATAGATGATTATGGCCCATTCATGATGTGAATGTGACAACCTGTGTTTATATAACGACCCGGCTGGTCGTTTTGAGAGTATTAGCCCTGAACCCCTATTTATTGCTCCCTCTATTTCATTTTGTAATTAGATGACTTGCCAGGAGGATTTATTTTTGGTTTCGGAGTGAAATGAGACACTTAGTCCTAAAAATGGAAGCTTAAATTTTAGGGATTTGGCTGTAGATTGAATTGTGTGAAGATGACTCCGGAATAGAGTTTTGATGGTTCCACTAGATCCATAGGGTGATTTTGGTATTAGGAGTGTGTCCGGATGTTGATTTGAAGGTCAGTAGGTCATTTCAGCGTTAATTGGCGAAAATTGGAAAGTTTGGTGATTTTTGGAAAGTTTGACCGGGGGTGGACCTTTTGATATCGAGGTCGGATTCTGATTCCAGAAGTTGGAACATGTCCGTAATGTCATCTATGACTTATGTGCAAAATTTGAGGTCAATCGGACAAAATTTGATAGGTTTCGGCATCGGATGTAGAAGTTTGAAGTTCTAAAGTTGATTAAGCTTGAATTGGGGTGTGGTTCGTGTTTTTAGCATTGTTTGATGTGATTTAAAGGCTCGACTAAGTTCGTATGATATCTTAGGATCGATTGGTATATTTAGTTGAGGTCCCGTGAGGCCTCGGATGGATTCCGGGTGATTAACGGACTAAACTTGGACTTGTGAGAATGGCTGAAGTGCACAAGTTCTGGTGCAATCGCACCTGCACAAGATTGACCGCAAGTGCGAGCCCGCAGAAGCGAGCAATTTGGCGTAGATGGGGGGCTGGAGGAAATGGCATGTGGTCGCAAGTGCGAACTGAAGGCCGCAAAAGCGACTTCGCTTCTGCGGAAGAATGAGTGCAGAAGCGACTCCGCTTCTATGGAAGAATGAGCGCAGAAGCGGAGAGGCTTGGGAGGCCTGTTGATCGTAGAAGAGGATATGTTCCGCAGGAGCGCATGCTCAAAAGCGCATGATCGTAGAAGATTATTTTTATTTCATGTTGCATTGTTGAAGGCTGTTGGTTTTGGTGTTTCCACATCTGCGGAAGAATGGACGCAGATGTGAGTCTGCAGATGCAGACAGTTGGTCGCAGAAGCGAGAAGAGGCTGAGTGAGGAAGACCGCAGAAGTGGATTTTTGTAGCGCACCTGCGTGCCCGCAAATGCGAGATTTAGAAGCGCATGTGCGATCTTCTTTGCAGAAGCAGAATTTGATATATCTGCATATGCGGGGGCTGCTGAGCATGGCTATTTTCGTAGAAGCGAAAAATTTACCACAGAAGTGGTGGTCGCAAATGCGATGAATTGTCCGCAAATGCAGAAGTGCTGGGCAGAATGTTAAATACAAGGGTTCACGATTATGGCTTCATTTTTATATTTCCAAGCACGAATTGAGGCGATTTTGGAGCAATTTTCATCACAATGATTGGGGTAAGTGTTCTACACTTGGTTTTGATCTTATTCCATGAATCTATCTTCATTTTTGGAAATTGGATTGTGACTTTAAAGAGGATGTTAGTTTATAGTAGCCAATTAGGAGTAAATAACCTTAACCTTAATCCTATATGTATTAGG